>JAZHYW010053651.1:0-88948 GCA_037355805.1 Ixodes ricinus
AAAAGTATGCCTTGATAAAAACAGTTTTATCAAGGCATACCTACGATAAAGGATGCCCAGATATTTGAGCACAACCCCAGGTTATTCGATTCAGCAAAGTTTCCCAATTACATATGTTGCATTGCACTAAGAAGGTGTGCGAAACGAAAAGCTCATATTCAACCAACACACTGTAATATTTCACAGAAGGACTTCATAGCCAAGCTTTGACTTCCGATAAAGACAGATTTGTATTATCAGTTTCTCCAAGTTAGCAATGAAAAAAACGCTAAACTTAGAAGAGGCACGAATTTCGCTGTAACCCAATTTATTGATTTTCTTAGTCCATAAACGCTATAAATAAATAAAAGCACTCAGAAAGAAAGTTTTGATTTCTTAGACAAACCCTTAGCGCCCAGATGTTCCGGTGGCGCCCTCTAATGGTTTCCGTTCGTGACGTGAGGAGCAGAATTTTCCTCGTCGAGACGTCACGAGTTGTGTTCATGTCTACTTATTATCAGTTGCGAACTAAGCTCGATGGTGCGTGTAGAAAGTACGATAGATGCAAGGACTCATCGCATTGTTAAAATAACACCGTCAAACTTAATAAAGACATCATAGTGAGCGTTTGCCCAATCACAAAAGCCGATCACAAAGACGCTTTTGGTTGCCAGTGTCACCAATAACCTCACCTGTTTTTTTTTCCTCGAGTGAGAAGTTCCCTCTGAGTCATTTTCTTTGTTTAGAAAGTTTTTTTTTCTCACCTTATTCATGGCTGTTACACAAAATGATTAACTAACGCCAGCTCACCTGCTTGGACATAGACTCTCCATTCGTTAGACTATATCTGTTCACTGAAAGTTGACAATTCACTTCGGAGTTATCTGTTACTGCTGATTTCACGTGTGCTGCCATGCCATGCAGACGTTATCCACATGTTTCGCACATAGTTGTGTTTTGAAGTATCGGTATCTGGTCTTCTTACAGCACTTGAAACTTCCAGTACTCATGTCTCAACGTTTCGGGTCCTATAGCAACTTCCCCCAAAAAAGCGGCTAAAAACCCAGAACTTTAAAACTCGGTGCTGTGACTTTCAGTAACTAAGTCTAAACTAATGCGTGATGCGTGGGTTAAGAGCGTAAGCGTTTGTATTTAAGCGGTATTTGCTGAAAGTACAAAAATCATTGCGCAGCGTGTTTTATATATTCAATTTCTTTTTCTGCGGAAAGCAATTTAAGAATTTGTCGGCAAGCAAGTGCACTGCTTCACGATTTATGCGGCTCTCGGCTACCATTTAACAATTACAATTGCAATACATTCCACTTGTGCAATGTGGAAATTCCGTCAATCTTTTTTTTTTTTTTGCTGCAGCAAAACACATTTTGTTTAATCTGCTGTGTTCGATTAGGATTGTTCATTTGAATTAGCTACTCCACCCTGAAGTTGTTCAGATATTTCCCAGACATATGAGACTGCGGAAAATTCCTGGAGTATTTGAATTCTTCTCCCTACACACAACACCAGCATTGCATTTTTTTCTCGCAAGCGACTGGAGACGATTCCTAGGGGCCGTCCTAGAAATGTAAACCTTGGGAACGACGTAATTCGGAAAGAAAAAGAATATTTGAAAAAAAAAAGCTTTTGGCAGAATTAAATCACGTAGTTGTCAGTATGGTGCAGAGCTAGAACATCCAGCTGTTAACTGGACATGGGTTCATGGTGTGGCGGGACAGGCAGTCGATGTCTTCAGGGAGCTAAACAGAAAGATACGTCACGTTAGAATCACACTCTTGCATTATAAGGGCGTACGGTCCAGTCTCTTCCATAGAGGAAAGCTAGCAGAGTCTAGCATGTAATCAGTGATCACGAAAAAGAACGGGCGTCAAAACAAACATGGTCGAAATTTCGCGACTGCCCAGACAGCAGCTGAACACCTGCGTTTGTTGCGGGTAGTAAAGTACTCACTTAGTTTTGCCCTGCCTCAAGCTAGTAGAAAATAGAAAGACAAGTTTTTGTTTTTTTGCAAAAAGGTACTCGTCTTCTAAGTTTTTAAGGTTGTTGTTAAAGTCCTCTTTATTGAGTCTAATAAAGGAAAGAGAGAAAAGGAGAACGATAGGTGTCTGTCCTTATTCCAGGGCTCCAGCGGCCTTGGACGCTGTCACTGCTCTTGTTGCAAGCAGTAGCTGTTGGCTCAGGTCCTCGCAGCGTGACGCGGCTTCCCATTGTTCCGTCGTCGGGTCTTTGAACGGCATTATACTCCGTTCACCCTTAATCTGGTGTGATTGAGAGATAAGTTAATTGAAAAGAAAAACAAAACAAAAATCTAAGTGTCCCTGTAGTAGAATCAAACCCAGGACCTCATGAATCTTGAGCCCCAGGTTCAAACACAGGTCCAAGGAGCGACATTTTTCTTTCTTGCATGATCCAAGGGGTAGGCTTATGAAGCAAGATTTATCATGTGACCCTTTTATCCCCTTATCGCGTGCATGCATGGACATGTCGCGGTACGAGGCGCTCATTGGATTGCCACAGTCTTCACAACGCCACGGTAAAGTAACAAGTGGTCTGACGAGGAGGAAGCTCAACAGATGTGTCCATGTGGTGAGTATGACCACTTATGTTGAATGAAAAAGAGTGAATATTTGACGCTCGAACGGTTACTGTGGTGTCTGGGCTGGCCGGAATAGAACGACCATTCGTCGCGCAGTGTAAGTACACGACAGAACGCCGATACGCCTACACGTATGAAAATTGAGCGCAGGGCAGCCTCAGCCAATCTTCACTTCCTCTTGGCAGCTGGCTGGAGATTGAAGGGCACCTGGTACATGCTAACGCTTCTGCTGTTTACAAGCTGCCGTGCGTAAACAAATATGTCAACGGATCCCCCGGGGATCCAAACTCCTGAGGTGTTTCAGCATTGTTGGGTTTGACGTCACTTGGGTGCAGCAGCGGAATGCTGACAATGACGTCGTCTCATTGACGCGTCTATATGGGGATTACGGACTCCGATTCCCAAATATTTAGCCGTCCGTCCGTTCAGTCCGGGCATTTCCCGCTCAAATTTAGCGGGAAAATTTCAATGACGTTACCAAAACATTAATTCAGTTTCCCCCTAAATGTAGCGGGAAAATTGACGTCAAGTGACCTATATAAAAATTCAGTTGCCCCACTAAGTTTGGAAGAGAAATTTCTAAAAATATAGGTCATTCTGCATTCCCCGAAGTGATTGTTTAGTCTGCTAAAAAGAAATTTAAACGATCCCTTCTGGAATACCGCATTTCAGGCATTATAGCATCAGATGCAAGGCCGCCGCCTTGCATCTGATGCTGATGCTGCTGGTGCGACTCTCGCGCCCTCTATCAGCTTGAAATTTTCTTCACTCTCTTGGACTGTGAAAACCCGCTCAGCGCGATTCTCTGCCTATGTTTTTCGGTTTTGCATTCGACGTTTTTAGGCCACTCTTGAAAGATTCCACTTAACTCTTCTGATGCATGCTGCGTACCCTTTCTGTGTTATCTTCCACTGTGAGAAACAGGGCTGGTAAGTGCCTGGCCATACAAGCGTTTATGTTCGACATTCACGGGAACGAGGGAGGTGAAGAACGTCAAACGGCCCTCGACGGCCTTTTTTTTTTTACAATGACAACTGTTTTCTTTTTTCCCAGAGATAATCCTTGTGGAGTCCTTCTCAGCCATAGCCAAAAATAGTTGTTCGGGTTGGAGTCAGTCGCGGCCGTTCCCTTGCCTTGCTGCTGGTGTGAAAGGAGCTCTCCCCAAAACTTGCCCCGAAACGGAGTCATATTGGATTCCTTCCGATCGTCAAGATGTGGCTGTCGTCGACTGCGACTGTGTTATTTGAGATCTTTCTCAAATAAATTCTTTTTTGATAAAGGTGCGTGTGATACGTACAACATATTGTTTTCGAATGTTAACACTTGCTAAATTGTATGTCCGTGTCCTGTCCATCGGTAAACACGTTATTTGCGAACGTGAAAATTGCGTGCCTTTCGGCTATCTTCTGTTGTAATTTATTTTCGACAGCTAAGCGCTTTGTCGTTTGACACACGGCTAATCGGGCGGCCCCATCAACACTTATCTTTCAGTCTTATTTGTTCTCTCGCGCGCGTTACCCAACAAAAATAGTTAACAGCTTTTTAGTTTTTAATTTTTGCTTTTTTGAATGCGGTACAATACTTTCTCAATGTCCTCGGGAAAACACATACACCATGAAACCCAAAATACAGCGAAAAAAGACCAGAATTATGCCGCCAGCAGTGTTTCAAACTGCGCATACGCAGGCAGCGCCTATCAAAATCACAGCCCATTCGCTTAGGGTTAGCAGGGACGCCGGTGAAAGTCTAGCCTCAAACCCAGTGACTGGGCTCGAAAACGGTTTGTTGCCTCGAGGGTTGAGCGTTTCTTGGAAGGTGTATAATGCCTGAAATGCGGTATTCGAGAAGGGATCGTTTAAATTTCTTTTTAGATGATTAAACAATCACTTCGGGGAATGCAGAAGGACCTATATTTTTAGAAATTTCTCTTCCAAACTTAGCGGGTCAACTGAATTTTTGTATAGGTCACGTGACGCCAATTTTGCCGCTACATTTAGCGGGCAAACTGAATTAATGTTTTGGTAACGTCATTAAAATTTTCCCGTAAATTTAGCGGGAAATGCCCGGACGAACGGACGGACGGCTAAATATTTTGGGAATCGGAGTCCGAAAGCATTTTATTCTTTAAAATGATGCCTCCATTTTTTAATGTCCAACGATGGATGACAACTCAAACGATTGAGTGTGTGGGAGTTGAGGCCTATCACGATATCCCCCTATAGACGCGTCAATGAGACGACGTCATTGTCAGCACTCCGCTGCTGCACCCAAGTGACGTCAAACCCAACAATGCTGAAACACCCCACGAGTCTGGATCCCCGGGGGATCAGTTGACGTATTTGTTTACGCACGGCAGCTTGTAAAACAGCAGAAGCGTTAGCATGTACCAGGTGCCCTTCAATCTCCAGCCAGCTGCCAAGAGTAAGTGAAGATTGGCTGAAGCTGCCCTGGGTTCAATTTTCATACGTGTCGGCGTATCGGCGTTGCGTCGAGTACCTTTACTGCGCGACGCACGGTCGTTCTATTCCGGCCCTCCAGACACCACAGTAACCGCTCGAGCGTCAAATATTCACTCTTTTTCATTCAACATAAGTGGTCATACTCTCCACATTGACACATCTGTTCAGCGTCCTCCTCGTCAGACCACTTGTTACCTTACCGAGGCGTTGTGAAGACTGCGGCAATCCAATGAGCGCCTCGTACCACGACATGTCCATGCATGCACGCGATAAGGGGATAAAGGGTCACATGATAAATCTCGCTTCATAAGTCTACCCCTTGGATCATGCAATAAATAAAAATGTCGCTCCTCGGACCTGTGTTTGAACCTGGGGCTCATGATTCATGAGGTCCTGGGTTTGATTCTACTACAGGGACACTTAGATTTTTGTTTTGTTTTTCTTTTCAATTAACTTATCTCTCAATCACACCAGATTAAGGGTGAACGGAGTATAATGCCGTTCACAAGACCCGACGACGGAACAATGGGAAGCCGCGTCACGCTGCGAGGACCTGAGCCAACAGCATACTGCTTGCAACAAGAGCAGTGACAGCGTCCAAGGCCGCTGGAGCTCTGGAATAATGGACAGCCACCCATCGTTCTCCTTTTCTCTCTTTCCTTTATTAGACTCAATAAAGATGACTTTAACAACAACCACAAAAACTTAGAAGACGAGTACCTTTTTACGAAAAAAACAAAAACTTGTCTTTCTATTTTCTACTAGCTTGAGGCAGGGCAAAACTAAATGAGTTCTTTGCTACCCGCAACAAATGCAAGTGTTCAGCTGCTGTCTGGGCAGTCGCGAAATTTCGACCATGCTTGTTTTGACGGCCGTTCTTTTTTCGTGATCACTGACCACATGCTAGACTCTGCTAGCTTTCGTCTATGGAAGAGACTGGACCGTACGCCCTTATAATGCAACAGTGTGATTCTAACATGACCTATCTTTCTGTTTAGCTCCCTGAAGACATCGACTGCCTGTCCCGCCACACCATGAACCCATGTCCAGTTAACACCTGGATGTTCTAGCTCTGCACCATATTGACAACTACGTGATTTAATTCTGGCGAAAGTTTTTTTTTTCAAATATTCTTTTTCTTTTCGAATTACGTCGTTCCCAAGGTTTACATTTCTAGGACGACCCCTAGGAATCGTTTCCAGTCGTTTGCGAGAAAAAAAATGCAATGCTGGTGTTGTGTGTAGGGAGAAGAATTCAAATACTCTAGGAATATTCCGCAGTCTCATATGTGTGGGAAATATCTGAACAACTTCAGGGTGGAGTAGCTAATTCAAATGAACAATCCTGATCAAACACAGCAGATTAAACATGATGTGTTTTGCTGCAGCAAAAAAGAATTGACAAAATTTCCACATTGCACAAGGGGAATTTCCACATTGCACAAGGGGCTCACGTCACTAAACGCCCACCAAGGAGCCAATCCTGAACAATATTATAGTACAAAGTCGTCGTGCACTTTCACGTAGATTTATTGTAATTGTTAAATGGTAGCCGAGAACCGCATAAATCGTGGAGCAGTGCACTTGCTTGCCGAGAAATTCTTAAATTGCTCTCCGCAGAAAAAGAAATTGAATGTATAAAACACGCGGCGCAATGATATTTGCACTTTCAGCAAATACCGCTTAGATACAAACGCTTACGCTCTTAACCCATGCATCACGCTTTAGTAAAGGCTTCGTTACTGAAAGTCACAGCACCGAGTCTTAAAGCTCTGGTTTTTTAGCCTCTTTTTTGGGGGAAGTTGCTATAGGACCCGAAACGTTGAGACATGAGTACTGGAAGTTGCAAGTGCTGTCAGAAGACCAGATACCGGTACTTCAAAACACAACTATGTGCGAAACATGTGGATAACGTCTGCATGGCATGGCAGGTCACGTGAAATCAGCAGTAACAGATAACTCCGAAGTGAATTGTCAACTTTCAGTGAACAGATATAGTCTAACGAATGGAGAGTCAATGTGCAGGCAGGTGAGCTGGCGTTAGTTAATCATTTTGTGTAACAGCCATGAATAAGGTGAGAAAAAAAAAGACTTTCTAAACAAAGAAAATGACTCAGAGGGAACTTCTCACTCGAGGAAAAAGAAACAGGTGGGGTTATTGGTGACACTGGCAACCAAAAGCGTCTCTGTGATCGGCTTTTGTGATTGGGCAAACGGTCACTATGATGTATTTATTAAGTTTGACGGTGTTATTTTAACAATGCGATGAGTCCTAGCTTCTATCGTACTTTCTACATGCACCATCGGGCTTAGTTCGCAACTGATAATAAGTAGCCATGAATACCACTCGTGACGCCACGAGGAGGAAAATTCTGCTCCTCACGTCAAGAGCGGAAACCAGTAGAGGGCGCCACCGAAACATCTGAGCGCTAAGGGTATGTCTAAGAAATCAAAACTTTCTTTCTGAGTGCTTTTATTTATTTATAGTGTTTATGGACTAAGAAAATCAATAAATTGGGTTACAGCGAAATTCGTGCCTCTTCTAAGTTTAGCGTCTTTTCATTGCTAACTTGGAGAAACTGATAATACAAATCTGTCTTTATTGAAAGTCAAAGCTTGGCTGTGAAGTCCTTGTGTGAAATATTACAGTGTGTTGATCGAATATGATTTTTCCGTTTCGCACACCTTCTTAGTGCAATGCAACATATGTAGTTGGGAAACTTTGCTGAATCGAATAACCTGGGGTTGTGCTCAAATATCTGGGCACCCTTTACCGTAGGTATGCCTTGACAAAACTGTTTTTCTTTTTCAAAGGAAAGTGGTAAAAGTTTGATTACATCTATACAGGTATTTTGAAGTTTACCGTGCAGGTAAACTCAGCGAAGTTCCGTTGAAGAGCCACAAGAGTGCTCACCATCTGGCCACTCTTAGTGCCTTGCGTCACGTTCAAAGGATCGTATAAAGGCGATAAGAGTGCGGCACTGCTTGTCGACTCGTCGTTGAAGATGGTTGTTGCCATGGTCCGGCGGATGTGAAAGTTCGTGCACCAACTACAGTAGCTTTCAGCGGAGACATGGGGACGGTTGTCGCCCTGAATCGAGGTGGTGGAGGCGTTGGTGAAGTTCGAAACTCACTGTGCGAAGAACGTAAAATTTCGCCCATGACGCAGTCAGGTTGTCCCGCCAATGAGCTGGATCACTGCCGGGAGTGGGAACCCCTAGACTAGATGCCATTACACTCCTGGTTCTTTTTTATTTTTATTCATTTTCTTGAAGTTTTATTGCTGGGCGTTGTGTGAACTCCTCGGAGCGTTGACGTTGCCGCTAAAAAGAGTTACCACAGCAGACACAAAAAAACACGTCAATTTATTCTTTAAGAGGCACTGAGGTCGTGGCTTGGTCTGGCCCGTCCAGGGACAAGTGTTGCGACGTATGGTTGAGCTGTGTTCGGGGCGTTTAGGGCCAGGGAGTTTCATTTGCGCGCTCAGTCATCGGGTCGTCGTGACGTCTTGTTTGAAGTGGTGCCTTGTTTCTGGCCCAAATGGTGACATGTGGCACAGGCCACAAGCTTTTAGTCATAGGATGTATTCCAACCTGGTAAAACCTGAAATACTCACGGGATTTAAAGGCATCTGCAGAAGTCAAGAAATTGTCAGGGAAATCCTCCAAAATTTGGCTAAATCTGGGAAAATGTGTTATGTGGTCGGCACAGTGACACGCAACGAAGCGGGAGGGTGCGGCGTGGATGGACTTCGCACTGAGTTTCAGTTGGGTAAATGATAATGGGGCAACGGAACACAACACCATATACACCGTTTTAAATCGGAACAGCCCTAAGAACCTCTGACACCTCGTCCTCGATCTGCATTTTCCTTTTTTGGAATGGTTAGGGAATTCAATAAAAATGTTAAGGAAAAATCTAGAAAAATTAGGGAATCTGAGTTACGAATTTTAATAGACACCCCACCCCGTCTTGTCATGCAGGCATAAATGTCGAAAATCTAGGGATATCTTCTCCCTTAAAGGTTACAACAGCCATCCGTCTTTCTACACCGAGGAGTCCAGCACTCACTATGCGTTCCCCACTTCCTCCTTCCCATGACAGAGCAGCCAACCAGGACTTTAACCTAGGTTAACCTCTCTGTTCTTCCTTTTCTGACTCTCTTTCTCTCACTATGCGTTGCGTGCTGCACTCTATGTTTGTTATATAGCCCTCAAAGGTCTTCCCTTCATCAATACTGTATATAATACCCGGAGTCTGATTATCTGCTACAGCCCTATAAGTATCGAATTCTTAAATTCCATGGTTGCGGTTTAAGTATTAATTTTCCCTGTAGTCTGAAAAAGTTAGGGACAATTTCCTGGACCGAAATGTGAGTGGAGACGATGTTCGCGGGAGGCTGAATTCTAACTCGGTAGCTCTCGTCAGCGAGATGAGTTCCCACTCGTTCCTTTATGGAGACGTAAATGCCTTTGCCCGTTTAATCTGAAACTTTGATACGGTCGGCCAGCCTCAGTATCGAAGATGCGGAGCGTTAACGTAGCCGAGTTAGGTAGATGAACGGCACAATGCGCCGGCGTTTGTGGCTTCTACGAAATACCACCCAGCCCATCCAGCGTGGGCGAGCATGGGTTGGCGGGTGTAACGTCACGGTCAGTGTAGTTGCATTCGCTTTCCTCAATTAAGGGGTTCAATTGAACGTGGGCATTGTTTCACGTTCGTCTATCCAAGGGAGTGGTAATGTAGGCACGGTTCGTTTTTCACTAATCTTCGAAGACGATTTAGTCAGGCGAGAACACTAAAGGCCTCAAGCCTCGACTTATCGGTGAAAGTGAACGGCTGCTCTCTGCCGTAGGTATTAGGCTTCGATAAGTCTATTCCTGCTTGGCTTGAAGCGAAGCTCACCGACGGTGTCGTTGGGCCGGAACGAAATTCCAAATACAGAATGTTCGGTACTGCGTTGTCAAGTATGGCGCACAGGTTTACCTCAGTGTTTGCGAAAAGGCAACAGTAAAAATTTGTTCAAGGCGAAAGAATATTTAATGCAAATTATTGCTAAGATAATAAATGGGGTTCCTACCGTTTCGAAGCTTTCTCGTCTTCCATTCGTTGTTCTTTTTTTCTTTTTTTTTTACAGGATTTGCTTTGAAACGGAGTCATATTGGATTCCTTCCGATCGTCAAGATGTGGCTGTCGTCGACTGCGACGTTGTTATTTGAGATCTTTCTCAAATAAATTCTTTTCAGATAAAGGTGCATCGTGTGATACGTACAGCATATTGTTCGAATGTTAACACTTGCTAAATTGTATGTCCATGTCCTGTCCATCGGTAAACACGTTTTTGTTAGCGTGAAAATTGCTTGCCTTTCGGCTATCTTTTGTTGTCATTTATTTTCGACAGCTAAGCGCTTTGTCGCTTGAGACGCGGCTAATCGGGCGGCGCCATCAAAACTTATCGTAAAAAGCACAAGAAACGACAACCAACATTTCAGTCTTATTTGTTCTGTCGCGCACGCTTACCCAACAAAAATAGTTTACATCTTTTTAGTTTTTATATTTTGCTTTTTAGAATGAGGTACAATACTTTCTCAATGTCCCCTGGAAAATACACACACCATGAAACCCATAATACAGCGAAAAAAGACGAGAATTAAGACGCCAGCAGTGTTTGAAACAGCGCATACGCAGGCAGCGCCTATCGAAATCACAGTCCATTCGCTTAGGGTTAGCAGGGACGCCGGTGAAAGTCTAGCCTCAAACCCAGTGACTGGGCTCGAAAACGGTTTGTTGCCCCTGGGGTTGAGCGTTTCTTGGAAGGTGTATAATGCCTGAAATGCGGTATTCGAGAAGGGATCGTTTAAATTTCTTTTTAGAAGATTAAACAGTCACTTCGGGGAACGCAGAAGGACCTATATTCTTAGAAATTTCTCTTCCAGACTTAGCCGGTCAACCGAATTTGTGTATAGGTCACATGACGTCAATTTTCCCGCTACATTTAGCGGAGAAACTGAATTAATGTTTTCGTAACGTCATTAAAATTTTCCCGCTAAATTTAGCGGGAAATGCCCGGACAAATGGATGGACGGCCAAATATTTTGGGAATTGGGGTCCGTAAGCATTTTATGCTATAAAAAGATGCCTCCATTTTTTTAATGTCCAACGATGGACGACGACTCAAACGATTGAGGGAGTGGGAGTTGTGCCTATCACGATATCCCCCTATAGACGCGTCAATGAGACGACGCCATTGTCAGCATTCCGCAGCTGCACCCAAGTGACGTCAAACCCAACAATGCTGAAACACCTCAGGAGTTCGGATCCCCGGGGAATCAGTTGACGTGTTTGTTTACGCACGGCAGCTTGTAAAACAGCAGAAGCGTTAGCATGTACCATGTGCCCTTCAATCTCCAGCCAGCTGCCAAGAGGAAGTGAAGATTGGCTGAGGCTGCCCTGGGTTCAATTTTCATACGTGTCGGCGTATCGGCGTTCCGTCGTATACCTATACTGCGCGACGCATGTTGAAAACTCACCTAGCAGGGATACCGCACTGGCTCGGTTTTTTTCTCCAACGGAGACACCTGGTGGGCCGGCTAGCTATACTGCGTTTCAGCTTAAGTCTAGGCGCAGCCGAGGATAGAACAGCGAGCATTTGGCCCTGAACAACGCTTGCACTGCACGAGCTCGAGTGCTTGGCAGAGGCGCTGATAGCCCAGAGTTCGCTCTAGTAGCTTCTGCAACGCGCAAACTTAAAAAGACAATAAAATAAAATAAAAAATATGTTGTAATAAAGGGCATGATAGGCCACATATATTTTTCGAGAAGGTTTCCACAAAATAAAAAATAAATCATGCAATATTTACGTTAGACGCAATTTAGTCGGAGCTCTCGGCACGCTCTAAGCCCCTCCCACAGATCAGTGGAACCGCCCATGACTACTGGATTGGTTTGGCTGCTCGGTTAAACATGTTAACCAGCCAAGTGTCTTCTTCGCGACATCTGGTGTGTCTGGTCTGGCGTCCGATTGAGCCTGCTACTCAGGCGAGCAGACACGCGGCAGCCTCCGGCATCGTCTGCCCTATTTCACCACCGTCTATCGTCGTCTGCAATGTCAGTAAGAAGCAGACACGAAAGCTGCTATTCCGTCTGCTATTCTGCCCCATCCAAAAATTTCTGCGACGCTCCCACGACGCGACCATGGAAGTGGCATTCAGCGTTTCATCATGCATGAGCTACGGTCCAATACAGGCGTCTGTCAGCTTCTGTCGACGTGCGGTAAAAAGTGACCGGGAGGAGTAAAAAAGCAAGAAAATGTCACGAATGACGAGGTGACAAACAAGGAATAACTGAGGAAACTGAAACGTTTAATGGGGGCGAACTTGTGCCCAAAATAAAAAGGGAATCGAAAATAATAACAGAGCGTCGCGGGCGTCGAAGTCGGCGTAGCAGCAGAGTCGAACGCTTGTGCGAGACTGAGTCCGGCTGGTTACGCGGAGCCCCTTTTGTGCATGCGTGGGCTTCTGGAACATTCGGCGCGCAGAACATTCTAGCCTAGAACGAGCAACACGGTTCTCGAAATTACTAGAAATCTAAATTGGAAGAATACATAAAAGGCGCTGCGCACCCAGGGATTGAACCCTGGGCTTTCTGCGTGGAAGGCAGGCGCTGTAACCATTAGGCCCACGTTGCCGCGCGCTGCCTACTTGGCAAGCTGCGCGCGCGGCAATATGCAGTCATTGCAGCTTTTCTGTTCTTGTTGTTTTTTCTCTTGGCACCCGCGAGAAAGGTGATTGAGCGTCATGACCAACGAGGTAGAGGTGCTTAGAGCGATAAACTGACAGCTGAGAGTGACCCCCAACCGGCCACTGCCATGTTGTACATTTTTGACTACTAGACACGTGACCTTATAGCTTTATGTATAGATTTTTACAAAGTACCGCGTACAGATACTTGCTTACTCATCTGGAATAACAGTACCGACGAGATGAGTTATGTTTCGTTTATTTTATGTCCGAAATGTGATTTTACGACAATAACTCGTGCAGCTTGGCCATGGCTCTGCTAGATGCCGTCAGCCGCGGTGGTGTATTTTAGGTTCTTATCGGAGCTAGACACTGATCTCTGGGGTTAACAGTATTGAAAAATAGTTTATCATTTTTTCACAGCAATCGCAATATAAATATCGGCTCGGTTTTGCCTGAAAGCACCAGGATTTGGTAGGGTCACGTGTCTAGTGGTAAAAATTGTTCAACATGGCGGCAGCCAGGGCGAAGGGGGGGGGGTTACTCTTGCCTGGTGAACGGGATACCGGTTTATCGCTCTAAGCCTGTCTGCTGGTGCACTGAAGGCCAGGTGCACTGAAGAACTTTAGCTACTTGGCTTTCGAACGGCAGAAATCTTTTCACATTTCCTGCCCGCAATAGTTGGCAGAACTCGGCTGCAACTCTCCCAAATACATACACACTGTGTCACTGAACTCGTCTACAAGGTTCGCCGCCTCTCCTAAAGAAAGAATACACAAAGCAAAGACGCAGCGTACCACTGCCCAACGGATGGACGACTGAGCAGTGCCTCCACAACCTATAATTCTCGCTTGAAGGCACTGCGAGGCACTGGTTTGAAAACCACGAAGCCTCCTTCACTACACGGGAGTCCTGCGTCGCCGAACTGAAGCAGACGTTCATTGACCACCACCGTCACCAGCGAGCAGAGGACCTTCTTCAAACAAGGGTGCAGGGCCCCAATGAAAGCGTGACCAGCTTTGTTGAGGATGTCCTGCGTCTAAGTTCCCGAGCCGATCCGGAGGCCACCGAGGAAAAGAAACTATGAGTCCTCACGCGTGGCGTCATGGCAGACATTTTCGGAGGCCTGGTCCGGAATTCCCCGACGACCGTCGATGCTTTTGTGAGTGAAGACACCAACATTGAGCGCGCACTGACGGCCCGAGCAAGCCATTACCACCGATTCGCCGGCGCGCCTGCTGCTCCAACTGTCGCAGCTTCCCTACTGGACCTGAATGCCAGCGGTGTCGACATCCTTCGGGAGATCGTCCGAGATATCGTCCGGGAAGAGCTCCGCAAGATCCTACCTACTGCAGATAGCCCGTCTTCTCTCTCACTCGCCGAAGTCGTGCGAGAGGAGGTTCACCGAGCCTTCCAGTCGGAGACTCCTGTCACCATACCAGCACCGGAGGAGCCCGCTCTTAGTTTCGCCGCAATGGTCCGACGAACGCCACCAGCCCCGCGTCCGTACATGGCTGCCCCCCGACGTCACCCTCCCGAGCCGCAGTATCCCCGACGCCCGGAAGACCGGGCAAATGTACGCCAAGAACCATCTGCGTCAAGAAAGACAGGCCTGTGGCGAACGGCCGACCGACGCCCGCTCTGCTACCACTGCGGGGTATTGTGGCGAACGGCCGACCGACGCCCGCTCTGCTACCACTGCGGGGAAAGCAACCATATCTATAGTGGATGCCCCTACCGGCGACTTGGGCTGCGTGGGTTCCACCCGAACGAAATACGCCCGAGGTACAGCGAACGCCCTCACGACATCGAGGAGTACCTTCGACGTTCGCCATCCTCAGCATCGCCTCTCCGCCATGAATCCCACTCAACGTCGCCCAGACGTTCAGCCTTTCCAGCGCCACGACCCCGCCGAGAGAGCCTCTCTCCCCTGCGTCGCCGGGAAAACTAAGTGCGGCAACGCCTGGAGGTGGCGTTGCCGAAGACGACCGAAGTAAAGAGCCTCCAAGAACGACGGAGCGCTCCCACTCTCCCGACGCTGCGCATCGCAACGACGCTTCTGCTTCGGTGTCCAACAACCTAAACGTTATTATCGACGGCCACGACGCATCAGCACTCGTGGACACCGGAGCAGACTACTCAGTCTTGAGTGGGAGGCTCTCTCGCCGCCTGCGAAAAGTGACAACGCCGTTGGAAGGACCTCAAATACGAACCGCCGGCGGGCACCTCATCACACCCGTCGGGAGATGGAAGGCAACGTCCAACTGATCCTGCTGTTACGCCGAGTTCGACGCTCGCGACGCTCTGTTGTTATCCTCTATTCCCTTTTTGTTTTGGGTCAAAGTTCGCCACATTAAACGTTTATTTCTTCCTGTTTATTTATTGTTCTTTTGGTCACCACCCGTGACAATATAAAACAAGGATTTGTCAAACCGAAGACTGACAAACCTTCTTTTGGGCTGGTCAATGATCCTGATCGTGCAACTGCGTCGACTTTACCAAATCGAACAGAATTTCGGGGAGGACGGGGGGGGGGGGGGGGGATAAAAATAAAAATGCGCGGGTTTACAACGCATCGGTAATGAAAATATGTAAGAAATATATTTTATAATTACTGAAGCAAACATGTAATCATTCCGTTACTAAACTGTTGATAAATGTAGGTTTTACCAGTAATATCGTTACTTGTAGCGGAGAACGTACAAGTCTGGTTATAGGATTCCTCGAACTCTAGCGAACATGGGCGATTCAAGTAATGCTGACTTCGCAGAGTCATAGGTCCATTCTAAACGTTTTTTACGCACTACAGGTTCCAGAAAGTGCACAGATGTCGCCGTGCAAATACGCATGGAAAATACGCAAAATATGCGTCTGTTTGCGTTATCTCGCAGGTAATATGTATAGATGACGCCATTTTTCAGAATGCTAGACCACTTATTTGTTTTCAAAATCAGGCGGCCTGAAAAGAAAAAAAAAATTGCAAAATTAACATTAAACTTTTAATATTTTTTTTCGTTTTTTTAATTCTTGAATTTACTTTTAATAGGCAGCAATTGTCCACCACTGTGTTTTCTGGAATATATTTCCCAAACAAGCTCCGCGCACTAAAAAAAAGTATCATTGTTAAATAATGCGCACGAAAAATGGAAAAACAAACAAACAAACTCACTACACTTTTATTAAAAGGCGGCACATGTGCGCGCGTAAGATAATATTCAGAAGCGACAATACCACAGAATGTTGTTGTTTTTCCACATAATACATTTTTTACAAAATTCGTAATAAAAACCGCTTGATACGTGTGTACAGCTGTACCATTGTTGCACGATCGTGCGGTTAATTTATCTCAAGCCTATTGTTCCGCTTCCCCACCCTTGAATTCCAGGAGGGTGCGACGTGCCTACGGTATTTTTGCTCGCTTTGTTTTCAAAGAGTTGAACAGTTAATTGCATACCACAAATGACTGCACCCAGAGGTTTCATAACACAAGACGGATTTCGTAAAAGCCATGGTGCTTACAGATTCCTTACGACTAAACAAATGTTGAAAAAAGTTAGCGACATCCAACGAAAAATCTGTAAGCACACGGAGTGGTTAATTGCCATTGCCTCTATCGTACGCATGCGAATTTGAATGCGGAAAAATCAAAAGCAAAAGGAAAAGTAGCGTTATAAAGGACGACAGCGGAGAAGAAAAAAAAATCCGTGTTTGTGCACTTCGTATTTTGATTATTTATTGCCCTATTCTCAGGTTCCGACTTGAAAAGCCATCAATGTTTTAGTGCTGGCTGTTAATTAATAAAAAAATTGAAGCTCCGATCTTCTCACGAATTAAATACTGACCTCTTTCAATGCTTCTGTTTATCTTTGGGAACGTCCAGTAGTTCTTTCAGGCGTAACAGGCTTCCAGCATAAATGACATTTCGGCAGAACGTGGCGCAAGTAAGCTCTTCGTTCCGGTGAGCTGGAAGAAATAATCAAATGTTGCAGAACCAAAAGTGAAACAAAAAATAGGCAGATTTCGTCGTGTCGCCAGTCTAGGTTACGTCTCTAATTCGTTATTTTAATTGGTGCAGACATAAACAAAAGGCTATAACGGAAAAATACAAATTTCGAACCGGCAGGGATTTATATGTCTATTCCGTATTCTTGCGCGCGCCCCTTCATTTCAAGTTTGTTGCCAGTTGAAATCTTGTATCTTGTTCGTCCTCGTTCTTTTTTTCTTAGTTTGTGCATGGTATTCTTATTAAAAAAACGGACTTTTAAGGTGCACTGAAAATTAAACTATTTTATATTTTATTTGTCTGTTTTCCTACACCTTAATGATATGTCAGATTATTGTAATTGGGATCGCTTTTTTTCTTATTACTACAACTTGTTGTGCATTGTCACTATTGAAACCACGTAGAGAGCAGTCTTGTACAAGATCCAGTACTCTAAATAAAAAACAAATAAATAAATAGTTAAATAATACAACTGCAGCCGTGTGAATACATTTAAACGCGAAAAAACATTAAAAAATATTTGGAACCAGGCAAGAACCATGCGAATTAATCGTTTAGACAGCATGTGTTTAATTTTGAAAGAATATGGCGACATTGGTAACCAATGTAGAAGATAAATTTAGGTAGTGCAATACGACTTCTAACCTAGAGTCACTAACGTGCATAAAGCTGTAGTGATACAGGACCGCACCTCGATACGAAACTGATCCGGAATAAAACGCGCAGTGGTGGGGATTGTACCCAGGATCCCTGGTAAGGTGTACTAGAACTGGGAAGTGGGCCGACCGCGTTGGCCTCTCCAAAGGAGCTGGGTGTCGTGTAACCCAATTCTGCCGCAGGGGCCTGAGGTGGCGCTGCCAGTCACAGCGGCGCCAGGAGGCCGGTCGGGTTGCGTTTAGAGAGGCTGACTTGGGGAGTGGTGGTGTGACTATTTCTTCTTGATTTTGTTGTGTGTGAAGCGAGGCATTATTTTGTGGATGTTAGCTGTGGCGAAGAGTCGAGGGACTCGCAACGGTGTTAAATACTGCGAAGAAAAAGACAGAGCGGTACTGATTTGGACCGGGGTGCAACGTCTGTTACAAATCATGCAAAGAGAAAAACTCCTTGTTTCAGACGCCGAGCGACGCCTCTCTGTCTTGCAAAATGGGATCGTCTGATTAAAAAAATTGTACTGCTTCACAGGATTGCATATTTGTCCGACGGGAAAAAGCAAAACTGATGCAGAGAAAACGTATTAAATGTCTAAGAAAAATGTGTGACCTATTTGACATGCCTGGTAAAACAAATTTCTGCAAGTGGGAAGACAGCAGTTGAAGCTGCTCCATTTACCTTGCCAGTCATGGTGTTTATTTTCATGTGATGCATGCTCACTAGATGAAATTAGTTCAGACATTTACTGGTCTATAAGCTTTGACTAAGAAAGCAGAAGTCAAGAAATGTTCTATTTTATTCATTCATGATACAGAAAAAAGATGTGTTGTAACAAAAAAACAAACTAGGTATTTAAAGCTCTGCAATATATAAAGCTGCCGAAAAAAAACATTTAAAATAGCTTTGACACTAAAGTGGATAGGAAAGTATCGTATATCATATCGTGCTCAAACTTATTTTTAAAGGTGCCCTGAGGAGGTTTCTGAGATCGCTTAAATATGGCGATAGCTCACTATGCGGGCTATAAGCATCCTAGAAATCTATAAATCATAACGATGTGCGGCTGATTTTTCTGTTAAATTAGCAGTCAAAAATCAAACACACCGAGGTCATCTCCGGCGATGGGAGGATCATTGTTCCGGCAGCAAGGACGACATGTGACCAATCAAAACGGGACATTTCGTTGAGATTGCAAACGCTGTTATTACAAAATATGTATGCTTTTGTAGATGATAAAAGCAAATAACAGCAGTCGAAAAATGTTATTTTTCGCGTAGAGCGAACATAATACTGCAATAATCGTCTCAAAAGCAATGCACTATGTTTTTGTTTTGTTTGCTTTTTTGTCTTCCGCGGGAGTGATGTGTTCGTTCGTTAGCTCTCGGGCGCGTGCTCGCTGGGTTGAATCGTAGTCCGGGCTGTGTCGGCAACGGGCCGCGCGCGTTCGAGATATACTTCCGAGGTTCCACCGGTCGGGGGGGCGAAAATCCTTCGTTTGCTACAGGCCTATTTCACAAAGGCGCCGTCATCTTGACATATCGTCACTTTCAGTATGGGCGAAAACTTTGTTTTGCCGTCGCCACGCCAATATGATGAATTTAGGATATAAGCCTAACCGTCCCCCATCCGCGTTTCCGCTGCCTTGTATTTTTACGATTTGCAGGTTGAAATGTTTCAGAATGTTTTGTCGCCCTTCCCGGATTTGCCTACCAGGTGGCTGGGGACGAGTGTAAGTGAAAAACGTCTATTGACTGACAGTAGTTCTGGTTTCGGAACATGCTCCTCCCATCGCCGGAAATGAGCTCGGTGTGTTGTGAGCTTTGATTGTTTTTGCAAAAGGGAAATCAGCCGCGTACCATAATGATTTAGAGGTTTCTATGATGCTTAGAACCAGCAGAGTGAGTTATTGCCATATTTAGACGATCTCAGAAACATCCTCGGGACACCTTTAATGCTGGGATCTAAGGTGCGACAGACAATTATTATTCTCTACCAAAAAAGCGAAAAACAAAAGTAAAATGCGAGATAATGTAAGTAACTGACCGCTCCCAAACGGCATTTTTCGCTTTGAATATAAGCTCCCGCCGCTCTCGCAATCTTCCTCACAACCGAGCAGACAAAAACAAACGCAGAATACGATCATTTTCACACCGAATAAAGCATCCTTGGTGCAACCACAAGGCCTTTTATAGCCGTCAAATGGCCGTGCTGTAAATCCTGTGATAAATAGCAGAGTCTCTTATATAAGCTTCTACACTTTTAGATAAAATGACTGCCCTTATTCATGACTATTTGCGATACTTTGAAATCAGGAAAAACACTGCCTGTATAAACAGAAAGCAGTGAAGCATGCTGTTGTGTTTCTGCCCTAATCAGGTAAGGAAGTATGAATTAGCAACAATTGGGAGCATTTTCAAAAGAAAGTGGTTGAACACGCATCTTCATTTCCAGATTTTATTTTAGAAAACCAGCAAACTGAACTACTGAGCATGCATCTTCCTCCTTGAAAGTCACCTGCAATGACTTCTTAGCTTCTTTTTTGTTTTATTCGCCTTCTTATTGGCTTGAGAGTCTGAGGGAACAAAGACCAAACACGAAATAATAGTGTATCACATTTTAATACGATGTGGTACATAACACTTAGATGTATGGCGGCACTGCGTGGTGTTAAACGCGCGCGGCTGATGACGTTATCATACCTCGTTTTGTGATTAAACAGAGCTCTCAAACGATTCTTTCTGAACTCAAAATAATAAGTATGATTGTGTTAACCATCTTAATTCTTTATAAAAGTAGATTATATTGATCTTTGAGAGTTATTAACAAAAGAACTAGAGTTCGAAAAATGTGATGCAGCAGAAGCAACACCTCATTAAGCCCACCACCCAGCGGAGCCGAGTTCCAGCTACTGCAGTGACCTTTCCAAAACGAGTTCGGCGATCATCCCCCACACCTTCTTCAAGATGAGGAAGGCCGGTCAAAGCTAGAGTCACCACAGTATAGAGACGGTATGGGTGGGTCTTCGGAGAGAGCGCAGTTCGCTTCACGCCTGCCAATGGGGGTGCCATGCACATCGTGGTTTTTGTGGTTATAATTTGCGAAATAATGCCAATTTTATCAATATGATTGTTTCTCAATTTTAATATTTTGTCTGCGGTCAGTCTCAATGCAAGTATTTAACCAGTCAAAAGATAATTGGAGGCCTCCTTTGAGGGGTGCTAAGAGAACTACTGTAAAACTTTTTTTGTTTTAGCGGCCCCTATTTTTGGCGAATCGGTCACAGAGGACATAATCGCGGCCACTAAATTTCACGAATTCCAGACGCCTGCATTGAAATCTCTTAAGGGCCGAAATTTTCGCGTGCCCTTACTTTTCGCGAATTTTTTCAATTCGCGAAAATCACGAAAATAAACGAAGAAAGGGTAAAAGCGCAGGCGAGCTGGTGAAGAACTTCCATCGTAAACCGGAGACACGGCAAAATTTAAAAAAAACGGACAAAACAACAAGTCTCAACCACAGCTTCACGAAAATCAAGGGCTCGCGAACTTTAAGGGTTCTACAGTATTTGCTCTAACTTTATTGCTCAGAGGTGGCCTCTGTTATATCAGCACCCCAGAAACATCACTATTTTCTTTCTTGTTAAGCGCTGGAAAACTAATTTTCCAACTAAGGAAACTATTAGAAAATTTAACCTGGTGGATGTCTGCTAAGCTTCTTTGAAAACTCATCTGGCATCGTTGGATAGATGATCGTGACATTTATGTCCTCTGACTTCCGCGCCGTGCCGCGGAGTAATGATTCACATATGATTACCTGGCCCCATGTTGAATATGTGCACTTGGTCGCGAGTGTATGCTTTCGCAAACGCCGAGTTGTTTCTGTGTTTGTCATAGAGGCAGTAGACTGCGGTAACAAGATGCTTACTTCAGAGACGGCGGCCCACGCGCATACATCAGCAACTCATGGATGAAGTATAAACTTTCCTTGGCTACGTCTTTTACTGGTGTCATTTGCGCGTTTAAATATCAAGTCTAAGTAACAAGTTAAAACTTACTTTCTGATGAATGTCCCGTGCTTCCAATTTTTACTTCAGTATTTCTTTAAAATTATATGGTGTTATGAGTGAAGTCTATGAATTTTGTTGGTGTATCACATGCGATGTCATGCTATTTTTAACTATTTTTCATGGCTTGGAGCCTAGTAATTGGTATTACTGTTAATTTGATACTCCAATTTGTGTAGCGTGGTCTTCTTCATTTAGACCAAACTAGATTTTAGTATTCACCCAAACATTGTGAACTTGAAGAGAAGGAAATTGGGACAAACTGTGCCTACTGAACATCTAAAGAGCCTCTTTGTGAGCTCTGAAAAAGGGGGCAGCTGGTGATCTCCAATTAAAGTGACTTCAGGGTGACTCTCTTCAGCTTTCATTACCTTTGTTCCCAAGGGTAGCAGAGGGAAAGCTGGCAGTGCTGGTAAGTTGGAACCGGTGATGACGACTTATGAGCAGCATCGGGTTCGTTTATGTAACTTTTAGTAATGAAGGTACTAGAAGCCAAACATAGCCTTCCACATGACACTCTGTTTTCTGACACGATAATATGTAATGGAGAATCCTTGTATGTTTGGAGTATAGACAGTGTTCAGCAGTGTAGGTGCGAAAACTCTTTAAATACGATCGCTGGTTGAGGCAAGCACTGCTTTATGTGTAACATTTCTTGTACATTTAACACAGATGGGTGCCAAGCCTATAAAGGAAGAAATTTCTCCATCTGGTCACTTGAACTTAATATAAATAAAATGTCGGTCTTTAAGAGGTTTAAGAACGTCATTCTTCTAGTGTGTAGTTCGGAAAGAATCACCCTCCGATGGAGCTGTACATGAAAGGTTTTGTGCAACAGTGCAAGCTTCTGTGTGATTAGGGGTTTGTATGGAAGCGCAACGGCGCTGAGGTTCTAAGTTAGGCTTTTTCAGTATGCTGTAGAGTGGATTCGGTGGCCCGTCCTTTGCTTCAAAACACGAGATAGTTTAACTCCTGTTTCGGTTGAAGTTGGTGCCTGCACCCTGGATCTCTCGTTAACAGTGGAATTTGCTGTACGGTCTCTGCGGAGGTGGTTGATGACAGACAATCGAAAAGTGCAACTCGTGACATGCATGAAGCTGCATCACAGGTTGTTGATTGCAGAGGGTTTAGGGTTGGTCTGCATTGCTCAACTTGCTATCTTTTGATGTTAGTGAATCCTTTGTTCCGGACTACATGCATGCATTCCTCCTCGACGTGTCTCGGACACTTGTGAGATTGTGGTTTACAGCAACACTGGAGGGGTTTAGAGCGCAGCTTTTAGGCGCCCGTTTCCATCTTGAGTGGCGTTGGCGTCGGCGTCGCCATCGGCGTAACCACGCGGTGCATTATGGGAAACGTCCAGTCGCGAGGAGAGGAAGGAGGAGGAGGGAGGAGGGGGAATGAGAGGGTGGAGAAGGAGGGATAAAGAGGAGGAGGAAGATTAGAGGAGAAAGGAGGAGGGAGGAGGAGGGAGGTGGAAATGAGGAGGGAGAAGGAGGGAAGGGGGAAAAGGGGCATACCCTCCCCTCCTTCTCCTCAAGACCTGCGCTCTAATTCGGCGTTACAGGAAGTTGTAAACGTCTTTCAACTTTTTGTTTTTTTGTTTTCACAATTTTTCTAACCACGTGAGCAGGCTCTAAAAGGTGCTGTAGAAAAATATTATAATAGTAATCAGAAGGAACGATGAAAGGCCCAAACAACTAAAGGGAACTAATGATGTCAAATATATAACTAATTTAAGCGAGAAGCGCAACAAATATCTGTTTGACTTTGGCTTAACTGTACAATAACACAAGAAAGCCCGTTCCATGCTTGCACCGTTCGTGGAACATTGAAAATTTAAAACTAATGTTACGATATCTACCTAAAAAATATAAAAGAAATCTTTGCCGTCCTCTCGTCGAATACTCTTGAGAAAATTGGACGTAATGATCAAGATTCATTATTTAAAGAACACGAATATTTGGTTGTACAAATTTAAGTCTGCACAATCGATTTCTTTTTGGTCAGTAATAGAAGACCAGCTCTCTGGGCTAGATAAGTCACGAATGTCACCTCTTACGTTCAAAATATAAACTTAAATCCGGGGTCACAATGCTTGTACAACAAACAAAAAACAGTCTGCACAAAGATTTGAACGCAAGTCACCGCGAGATCCGTGCTTCGAATGCCGAGTGGCACTGAGTTCAGGGAGGAAACTTGGGCTCGCGGCATTCGAACCACGGACATTGCAGTGACTCGTGTTTGCAGACTGGCTTTTTGTGTGACGTATGAGCAGAGTGACCCCGGCTTTACGAATTTCTTGTATCCTTCTCTAAAATCGTAGGGTGTGACTTTATACAAAAGTTCCAAATTACGTTTTATTATTCTAGCATTGACCAAATAACTGTTTTATAAGCTATATATAGAATGTCCCAAGCCACCAGGCTCGATCTAAAGTGGACCATAAAAATCGGCGCCTGCACGAAGCAATCTAAACTTTTCGTCAAAGATGTAATCTACAGGTCGTTTTTGTAGCGTGAGCTACACTGGCCAAGGTTGAGCAGTTTCGCGTGGCTCTCATAATGAGCCGTGCTCCTTGCTGCGCAAGCGCGAGAAGCAGTGACGTCACACGGCGCACAGCTGGCGGGGCGGAGCCGCCGTCGCCCCGGGCTCCGCCACCACCACGCGCGCCTCGCCGGTCTGCGCAAGCGCGAGGAGCAGTGACGTCACATGGCGCACAGCTGGCGTGCCGGAGCAAGGATCCGCCACCGCCGCGGGCTCCGCGCCACCACCGGCGACTCACCGGTCATCGCATTCGAGACGTCATAGCCGCGGCAGACGCACTGGCGCCGCCGCGTCCCCAGCTGTCCGCCTCCGTTGCGCAGTAGCCAAGTCTGACGCTGCACCGGAGCTGCTTGATAGCACCCCTCATTTTGTGCGCTTAAGCTCACGCTACGTATATCCAGGCATAGCCGAGCTAAGCCACCGCAATTTTTTCTCGTAAAATTACAAAGCGTAGCTCCCTTTTTGAAAACAAAATAGGGCCAAGAAACTTGCCCTGGTCAACGGAGGACGCCGACGCAGACGACCGAGTCGAGTTGCGGGGCGCGTTCGGGGCGCGTATTGATAGATGGAGTCGGGAGCAGCGTTCGAAGCTGTAGCCAACGTTATTAGATTACCTCAGTTGTGGAACTCCCGCGGAAGAGGGTAACGCTCCCCCTCCCCCCTCACTGACTTCAGTGCGCCTCCCGTCGTTCGAAGCGCCATCTCGATTTTTGTTTACGAACTGTGTGCTCCAGGGAGTACGGTGGAACGCCATCTAGACGCTGCGCTTCGAAACGTACGTATCCCATAGAATACACTGCAGTTACCAAAGCAGCCGTCCGGCGCGTCGAACGACGGGAGGCGAGTCGTGGTGAGTGAGGGGGGTACTGCTCGTGCATGCAGCGTCTTTGCGCAGTTCTGTGACTGAGCTAATCTAATAACGTTGGGTGTAGCCGACGAGCGAAAGAGAGAAGACGACACGCAGGCGAATTTCGTTGCAGCAAAAACGCCGTCGTTAAGCAACGCGTTTTTTTTACACTTTAAGTTTTGTTTTTATTGTCTGCATTAACTTTCAAACCAAAGGTACTTTAAAAAATATCATTTTCATTTTAATAAACCATGGTGGTTGCAAGCAGTTTTGATAAGGAGGTAGCGCCATCTATTATTACGAGCGCCAAAAGCGTCCCTGAAGTCGACTTCGTTGTCTGCGTCGCAGCCCGCCATTGACCCTGGCAAGTTTCTTGGCCCTATTTTTTACAGAAAAGAAGCTAGGCTTTTTAATTTTACAAAAAAACAAAACTGACCTGTGAAATACACCTTTGACGTAAAGTTTAGATTGCTACATGCAGGCCTCGATTTTTACGGTCTATTTTAGCACGAGCCTGGTGACTTGGGACACCCTATATAGACAGGGTGTCACAAAAGAACATTTACAGGTTGTTTTTTTTTGCGCAAAAATAAACTAGCCATCGCTGAACGCTCATTCTCCGTCCAAAGGTAGTGCTAGAGGTCACAACCAGATGCCAAAGTTTCAGCCCGATCCGATGTCTTATTCAAAAAGTTATAAGTGATTTTCTGAAAAGTTCAATGGGAAAATGGAGCCCCTTTTCGCCCGTTTTCGGTTTCTCGCGCCATGGAGCTCCATGTATTCGAAAACTCCGTCGGCCGCCATTTTCCCATTGAAATTTTCAGAAGATCACTTATAACTTTTGAATAAGGTATTGGATCGGGCTGAAACTTTGGCATCTGGTTGTGACCTTTAGCACTACCTTTGGGCGGAGAATGAGCGTTCGGCGATGCCTAGTTTATTTTTGCGGTAAAAAAAACCTGTAAATTTTTCTTTGTGACACCCTGTATATAGTCACTGACGGCTTAATAAATGCCAGGCGTGTGACTTGCTACGCTCACTATTCTCGCTTTGTGATTCCTTCTTCGGCGTTGTTATCAGAAAATTCCGAAATCTAATCGGTTTCGGAGCGATAATAAGACTATTTGGTCCTGCCACGTCAGTGTAGCTAAAAGGAAAGTAGCAAAGAGAGACACCACTTGCGCTGCTCCGGCGGCGCCGAAGCCGATCACGCCGCCGGCACTGATTACGCCACCGGCACTGATCACGCCACCGGTGTTGACGCAGTCAAAACGCAAGCTCCAAAGATAGAAACGGCAGTTGTTGCCATGGAGGAAGACAAGGCCGAGGCCGCCGTTCCTCTGATAATGGAGACGATCATGAGCATGCTTACGCAAATCTCCAAACAAGTTTCTCAATTGTCTGAGCAAGTGAGCAGTCTAACAGTAAGAATGGATAATGTGGAGGCCAAACACAGACAACTCTCCGTTAGAGTCATGACGTTGGATGCGAAAATTAAGCATCTCACGGTTGCCAAGATGAAGTCATCACGAATTAATCTACGGGTCAGGCTGCGAGAAGTTGGCTCCGTGCACAACTCTACCGCTCAAAAAGTAGAAAATGAAGAAGACTAAAGGAAAGCAGAAAGAGACTGCGACGTTACTTCAATGGAACTTTAGGAGTATTAGAAACAAGATAGGGGAGTTACATACTATACGTTGATAAATTGGACCAGAAACCGGATATCATAGCGTTACAAGAGACCAACGGCCGGGCCAAGCTCGTGGGATACATTACGTATACGGACCCTAGCGAAAAGGGTACTGCGATCTTGGTCCGCAGCAACGTGGTGGCCACACAGCACGTGACCGCTCAGCGAGGCTGCGAACATACGCTCATCGAAATTCACAGCAGAAGAGTGGGGGGTGACAAGAACATTTTCGTCCTGAATGCGAATTGTCGACCGTCCAGCAGGGTCATTGACTTTGAAGGCACCATATTGGACTGCATTACAGAAGCAAGAATAAGACCAATTTTAGTGCTAGGAGATTTCAACGCGGTCCACACGAGGTGGGGTTACAAATATTCGTCCAAAATAGAAAACCAATTGGTAAAAGCTATAGAGGATCACGACATAGAGGTGGTTAACGAACCGGGCGTGCCGACCAGGACAGGCACTAGCACGGTCAGAGACACCACTCCTGATCTGACGTTAGTTCTTGGGAACCTCGACGTTACTTGGCGTAACAAGGGGGATAATCTTGGCTCAGATCACGACATCATTTCTGTCACCCTCGGGGGGACCGACATCAAGGCGAAACTGGGTCAAGCCAACATGACAGACTGGGACCGGTTACGTAGAAGCGCAGACAGTGAAGGCGAGGACGAGGACCAAGACACCAAGACGTATGAGGCGTGGGCCAAGAAGCAACGCGAGTTTGTCAAGAAATTTACGCAGAAGATTGCTACGACTACGCAAGTTCCCTTCGTAGACAGCAGGATTAGCCACATTTGGGCGGCCAGGCGCGGTCTTACTCGAAGATGGAAGAGGCAAAGACATAACAAGAAGCTTCGCAGACGGATGCATGCGCTTAACAAGCAGGCGGCCGAGTATGCGGAGCAGCTATGCAGGGAAAATTGGATGACGATGTGTGAAGACCTGCAAGGCACACTGTCTACGAAGAAGACTTAGAAGCTGTTGCGGCACCTCATAGATCCGTTATAAAACAAGAGTGCAAGCGCTCGAGACCTCACAAGAACGATCAACAGTTACGACGGGGACGGGGAGAAGCTCATCCGTGAACTCACAAGTAAATACCTCAAGACCGAGAAGAGCGGTAACCCGACTTTCGAGTACGAAGGGGATAGCAACGTCGAGATGGACGAAGCCTTCACCGAACTGGAGCTGGTTGCGGCCATCGATGAAAGTAATCAAGGCAGCGCACCGGGCATTGACGGCCTTACATACAAGATGCTTAAAAATATGAGTTACAAAAGCCGAGCGGAACTGCTGAACCTCGCCGAACGCGTCCTGGGAGAAGGTTTCGTTACCAAAAGAGTGGAAAGAAGCGGAGGTGCGTTTCATTATCAAGCCAGGGAAACCACCCCACGTCGACAACCTGCGCCCAATCTCCCTCACGTCGTGTGTGGGGAAGGTGACCGAGCGTATGGTTTTCAAGAGACTACAGAGACATTTGGACGTCACCGATCAGATGCCACCGACCATGTACGGGTTCCAGAGGCACCTGAGCACGCAAGGCGTCTTGGTGCAACTACACGAGCTGGTAATCAAGAAAGCGAAGACTCCTACGCCAAGAGCTATCCTGGCGCTCGATCTCAAAGGGGCCTTCGATAACGTCACACATGAAAGTATTCTCCGTAACCTAAGCCAAACGGGGTGCGGAAAGCAAACATTCAAGTATGTACAGGACTTCTTAAGCAATACAACGGCAACGATCAAACTTGGAGAAGAGAAGTCGAAGCCGATAGCCCTGGGAGACAGAGGCACCCCGCAAGGGTCGGTTATCTCGCCGCTTCTCTTCAACCTGGCACTCTTCCCGCTCCCGACCCAGCTTCAAGACATAGAGGGCATAGATCATGCTCTCTACGCAGACGATATCACTGTGTGGACGTCGAGGGCAGGGTCGGAGAGTTGGATAGAGGAGACCCTTCAGAGAGTGGCAAAGACCGTGCACGAGTTCGCTAAATCGTGCGGCCTCCAGTTGCTCGCGACACAAGTCGGAGTTACTCGTCATCAAGCCAAGAAGAAAGAAAGGAGAACAAGAGAACGTCCGCATCACCATCGACAGGACGAACATAACGCCAACCACGCAAGCACGTATCCTGGGTTTCATCTTCCAGAACAACGGCAAGGCGGGGGTGTCGATCGACAAGATCAAGGTTTCTACGGAACACATTTCGAACATGATCAGAAGAGTCGCGAACAGAAGAAGAAGATTGAAGTAGGACGATACAATCGACGCTCGTCCAGGCCTTTGGGACGTCGCGCATTGTTTACGCGGCGCCGTACCTGAGTTACTCAAGCAAGACAGTGACGCTGAGCTGAACGGTCATTTTACGCAAGGCAACCAAGATAGCGCTGGGCATGCCGAAGCATTCGTCGACCAACAAGCTTCTCGGCATGGCCAAACACAACGTCGTTGAAGAGTTAATAGAAGCTCATCTGTCTAATCAAAGAGTTCGGCTCAGTCAAACTTCGGCGGGACGTCGCGTTCTTGCCAAGTTGGGCTGGCAAGAGGCAGATCGGAAGGAAACGGGGCCGTTACCCAGGTTATGGGCGCATAAAATCGACAGTAAGCCGCTGCCTCGAAACATGAGGCCGGGTCGTAACGACGGCCGCAGAGCGGCTCGTATAGCGGCCTTGACGGAGACTTTAGATCAAATAGAAGAGGAAGAGGGGGTCACTCTCTACACAGACGCCTCGTCACCCAAGTTTTCATCGAAAGCTACGCTGGCAGTTACGACGCGGGATGTGCTCGTAACCTGCGCCTCCATCAAGACGTCTTTTCCGGAGGTGGCAGAAGAGGCAGCGATAGCGCTAGCACTCGCGCAGCCCAAAGTGGGAAGAATTGTCACTGACTCGCAAAAGGCGTATAACAGCTACACAAAAAGGGGTGGGTGTCTCTTGCGGCACTAGATATTCTCAATAGTAAACGCGCCGTACCTGAAAGGAAAGTTGAGTTGATATGGACGTCGGCTCAATCTGGGCTGGAGGGCAACGAACTTGCCCACCAGTTCGCCCGAGAGATGGAACACCGGGTAGAGGAAGGTGCAGCCACAGTCCGTAGTTAGTTATAGGGACATTACGAACTATTACAGGACGGAGAGGCGACGTTACCCTGATCCTCACAAATCGCTTAGCAGAGAACAGCAAGCTGATTTACAGGCAGATACAGGCAGGATCTTTCCCGCACCCTTACCTTCAAAACAAGATGTACCCGGAAAGGTACGAGAAGGAATGTAATTTCTGCAAGAATCAGTTAGGCACGCTCCAACACGTCATTGGAGTATGCGTTTTCGTCAAGCCAATCCCCCCTCTTACCATCCTCACTACACCACCCCATCCCTCATCCTCCCTTACAGTGCGATGGGAGACCTTGCTAACCAGCCCCGTACTGGAAGACCAGCTCGTCCTGATCTCCAGGGGCAAGGCGGCTAGGGAAGCACATGGGTCCCGTGAAGAGGGCGTTTAAGAAGACGTTGTAATTAGCTCGGTTCAATAAAGTTGTTTCTCTCTCTCTCTTTCTCTCTATAGTTGGTCACGTCGTATCTCGTTTCCTTGTTTCTGATCATAAACGCCCCACGCCAGTGCAAGCCGAGGTGCGATAAAAAGTGGGTGATTGTCTTGATCTGGAATACGCCCATCCGCCGCACAGTTACTGTTTATGTTTCTTAATCGCGCCAGTTAAATTTTGGGTTTATTCCCACGACGTGTACGGCGAAATGTGACTTTGTCGTTTATGTCGCTTCCATGCTGTTACAGGCGTTTGTGTCTGCCGCAACCACAGGCACCAAAGCGACGAGGACGTCGGTAAAAACGAAGTTCATAATTGCTTTACGAAGCTACTTCTGGTATTTTTTTTTGTATTCCGTTGTGTATGGCGAACACCTGTTCCATTGATTCTGGGAAGTCGCTCCTGACGCAACCAACGCCGCTCTCTGAAGAATGCTTAGCTCTGAACACAGTCTTGTCAAACACGTCAGCTATGATCCGGTACAGCTGTATTTTAAAATGACAAAAAACAATAAAAACTGCTTATATAACTTAGGCAGTGTTCAGTCGATCTCGAAGCAGCAGCGGATGTGGATAGCTTCCTCTGCAATGGGCCTGCAGTACGCTGTGTTCTTCGCGTGCGTCGTCGCGTCTATGGTGTGGCCTACGACGGAGAAATGGGCACCCAGCTTTCACTGGACGAAAAAGATGACCATAAAAAACCCAGAAAACAGCCCTCCATTCAACTATGCAGAACTTGGGCCCCTGCAAGATGCATGGCAGGTATGTGATTAAGGAATACAGGTTGTTTCTTTGAGGACTTACATATATGTTTTAAAAAGAGACATGAGAGCTACACTAATGCGGTCTGTACATGTGAGTTATATGGTCGGGGGACATATTATAGGGCGATAATTATCACGATAAATCAGTTAATTAATCAAAAATATGTTGATGACCTTTTTAATGAATGAAGATAAATATATGATTCTCAATCAGAGGCCCTCTGAATGTCATTGAAAACCACTAAATGAGTAAATATTCGAAATACTACCTGGAGCGCGTAGGAAGCTCGCTAGTGCGCTAAAGTTACAATCATTGGGGTCTTCTGGAGGTGACATGACGCCACCAGAGGTGAATCCGGGAGAAACTTCCGGTTTAGAGGGACACGCCCCCAACGATGACCGAAACCTAAAGACGCTATTGGACGGAAAGGAGGACTGATTTGGGGCCAGCAGCGGCCTTGGTGTGGCTTTGGTCACCCTTGGGGGCGTTCCACCAACCGCGTCCTCAACTTACTGGCTTTACTTGGTATTAGAGAGTTTTAGCAGATCGTTTTTCGCCCCGATACGGATACCTCCTCTCCCCTCTGGTGGCCTTGGGAATGCATCGTATCGTTATTGGGGGAAAAAATATCTGCTAAAACTCTCTATTTTCTCGTTTAGCTGAGCCCCTATGTCGCCTCCTCTTCTTCCTACCTCCATGGTTACAATAGACCGATCTCACTAATGGCGCAATCACACTGGCGGTTGAGATGCGTTTGCGAAGCGGTTGCGAATGCGGTTCAGAGTGACCGCGTTCAGACACACCGAGACGCGGTTGGCGGTTTCTCGACGATCACACGGGATGTTTTGAGACTTGCGTTCGGCAAGCTTGTTTTCCGATCCAAAGTCCAGAAAAATATGGTAATGGTGGAGGCGAGCTGGTGATTATCAACCATGTTGAATTAACCTGAGACTGGGGTAGAGAAGAAACATCAAAACGTAGAAGAGACAGAAAATAGGACGACGTCATTGAGCTGAGTTTGAGACGTCGTCCTGTCTATTTTCTGTCTCTTCCACGTTTTGAGGTTTCTTCTCTACCCCAGTCTCAGGTTTATTCAACATGGCCAAATCCAGTTTAATCCAAGATCCAAAGCCAAACTTGAGCTATTTTGGCACTCTAAAGATTTTTCTTCAGGTTGTCGTTGTTCGCACGCATTACGAGTTTCGGGCAGCGAAAAAAGAAACATGGAACCGCAAAACACGCCTGCGATTCCTCCGAGTTCGTAAACAAGCAAAGCCCAGCCAGACGTGGGCGCGCCTTGCTGACTCAGAAGAGAACGGCACGACCCTTTCTTCGAAGTGGCCCTTCCCGCATAAATAGCTGACCTTGTTTTTGAAATAGAGGGCCAGTTTTTCCGCCGTATTGTTCGCTCTTATCATTTCCGGAGCTGTGAGCGGCACTGGTGGACCGTGGTGCGGGGGAATGTGTTCGGTGCTAGGCGGTCGTGGCTTTGTTGGTGGCGGACTCTCCTCTCGTCACTCGCACGGCAATCGAGACTACTTGTTTGACATTAAGCTCAAATAAACGCCGTATGGATTTATTGGACATCGTCTGGCACGTACATTTTATTTCTAGAGTAGGTTCCACTTATTCTTTTTGGTAGTAGTAAATGTTACAGGTCGAGCTAGCGCAGGTACCTTGCCAGATCCGCGGTAGTGTGTTGACACCGCAAATGGGCTCACGACGTCTCTCTCGGCCTTCGTGGTGGTCATGCACAGTGTCGAAAGCTTTCAGTAGTTCACGCGACTGTCTTAGTGTTTACAAAAGCTGCCATTTGGTAGAGTGCCTTCATACACACGCGCGCTTTTGCTTGAGTGGTGACATCTCAGCCATTTTTCCGCCCAATTGTTTTTTTTATTGTTTTTTATGCAATTTGAAGTGCGCGTAATCCAGTGGCACTCAGCTTGAGCGCGTAGCTTTGGCTAATGCATAGACGCCATTTTACCGCCCAAGTCACGCACCGAGTGCGCCAGAGCGTCACGCGCTGGCACATTCAGGGCAACAATGGATGTCTTCACCCTGAGACCGACAGACATGCAGGCACCCTACCATTTGGATCGATCGGGGGCGGGTTCCGATCTTCTATGGGCAGACTAACAAGGCTGAGCGCGACGGGCTTTCACACTTCGAATAAAAATTAAAAGACAAAAACTCTTACCCGAACTTAATCACCAGAGAGAAGTCCGTTAATATTACGAGTCAATTCTTTTCGCGGCGGATTCAAGTGACGGACGTGAACATCACGTTTCTTCGTCTATTTATCTGCTTCAACGCTAGGACTACAGCGCCTTGGACGTCCCCCCAGCGACAGGTGCCATCTTGTTCCGAAAGTCACCGACGTTACCTCAGCGTCGAGTTGAGATTTGTTGCCGCTTCGCGGTTCGCGAAAGCGGTTGGGAGAAATCGGTCCCGAAGCGGTCTGCAAAAAAACTTTCACCTTTCCACTCTGGTGAAGAAGGAAGAGCAGCGGAGCTGTAGCTTCTGTACTAGGTGGTGGCTTTCCAGGCGAGCGATCTGCTCTTCTTCCGCAAGGAAGTGTAAAGCGCTCGACGCAGTGGAACTTTAGGCGATAGCGGCTTCGCGGTGGTTCCGGAACCATTCGCGCTGCTGCGAACATCGCCGCTCGTTCCGCTCCCGCTCTTCTTCCTCCAAAGAAAGGTTGCCGCCATCTATGAGCGACGGCGGAAACCAGTTGTCTGGTTGCCGCCGTCGCTCATAGAGGGTGGTAGCTGTCCAGAGTTCGGTGTGATCATCTCTTTGCTGCTGGACACGATCCTGGGGAAATTAGCCCTTAACAGCTCCGCTGTAAAACGCGCCCCAACCACTCGATCCCGGCAAATTTGCGGTTGAGAACGCGCGAATCCGCTTTGCGGTTGCGGATCCGCTTCCAGTGCCATGATCCGCCATGACTTTAGTTCATAGCAGGCAGGCGCCAGTTCACGAGACAGCTAGTGACGCCTCGTGCTCGCGCAGACTCTCAGCGCGGTTGTTGCGCGTGCCGACAGACTACACTTTTAGGAAAAATCGACACCTCTAGACGAGGAAACGGTTGTAAAAGGACGGACACGTATAGCTTGGTATATTTATTTATGCGTGAGGTCTCGTGTAAAACAAACTCTTTTAAACGTGTACTTCATTCCGCGATCGCACATCTATACGGCTGCTTCTTGCGAGCTCATAAAATTGCGGCTGCTTAACGTGAGGCGGGAGCTAGGATTGAGGTCCAGCGCTTTAAACGTCTTTTCGCCGGCGTGAAAGCGTAGGTTGCACACGTCCATCCTTAAGGGCCGCCCACACTAGCGAGAAAACGCACGCGGCGCGCCGATCGCGTTGAAAACGCGTTCCGCAAAATCGGTTGAGCGCGTGAAATCATGCGTTCGCTCGAATGCTTTCAAGAGTGCGCGAGGCCTCCTGTGCTGTCACGTGACATTCGCCGCAATCGGCGTGCCACGCGCGTTTTCTCGCCACTGTGGGCGGCCCTTTAGTCTTCCAAATGCGATAAACCGCCGCAGGCATCCGCCCCCAAGCACCGACACCGTATACAGTACGGAGATTACGCGACAGTGGAAGAGACTGCATCAAGCCACGTCTTTCTCCGTCGACAAGTTCCAATTGGCGTAACGGTTCAGCCGACTTTCGAGACCTCATGCCGGCTGCATTTTCACCAAGGCCGTATAATTTTCAAATAAAAAATATGTTATCGCCCAAGGCCTTAAACATTTCCACTAAACGAAGTTTCTGGTTTCCGTGAGCGACTACAAATCTCTCCGACACCGGCCCGGCCATCGTTCCCGACGGTCGCTCTCACCTCTTTCACGCAAGAAGCAGCGTTAAGGCTCGTTTACACAGACCCGTTTTCTTACGTTATGTTACGAGAAGTCACCTGGAGATCTGTGCTTCGTATTAAGTGTGGGTACCAATTCAGAGAGATAGCCTGGCATGCGACATTCGAGACACGAATGTTTCGGTAACGACGAGATAGGACGGTGAGTTACAGTGGCAACCAAGGACACAAAGCTCGTAACGTAACGTAAGGAGTTGAGCTCGGTTCAACTTTTCACACAGCATCTTTTCTTACGGTACGTCTAAGTCGCCGAAACATTCGTGTCTCGAAGGTTGCAAGCCAGGCTATCTCCTTGAATTGGTAGCTACGCTTGATACGAAGCACATATTTCCCGGTGATTTTTCGTAACGTAACGCAAGAAAACGGGTCTGTGTGAACCAGCCTTTAGACACAAGAACGCGAGGTTTCGGCGTATTTATTAGTACTTCGTGTGTACGCAAGCAACGCGGCTTTCCTCGTGTGAATCGGTCTTTGAAAGAGGCAGCGAAAGAACTGAGCGGCTGCGTCAGCAGCGCCATTTTTAGTACGGCGGTTACTTTCCTGCTAGTCATAGTGGTTACAGTTCTTTTTACACAGTAAGTGGATGTATAAAGAACGCTAAAATAATATTGGACTACTGCTTGCGCCACCTAGTAAGCATACTAAAAACAACAAGAAATGAAAGGGAGATTTGTGATTTCGGTAACAACATGCTCGAGCGGATGGCCGCCACAGAGCTCTGTGGCGCCCATCAGTTTAAACTCGGCACCAATGAACACGACAGAGCTACTCATCGGCACGAGCTCGGCGGCACGAGAATGAACAAAATATTTTCACTTAAAGGCCTGTTCACACAGGCAGCTAGCGCTACAAGCATAGCGCTGACCTCGCGCTAAGCCTGTGCTGAGCGTTCACCAGCTTTGCATCCCACCGTCAAAACTGTTGCTCATGGCTGATGAAAAGTAGCTGACGACACGTGACCAGCGCTGCATGTGAGAACTGGCCTTAATGCTGCCCTTAGGAGATTTCTGAGATCGACTAAATATGGCGACACCTTACTCTGCGGGCTATGTGCATCCTTGAAATCCATAAATCCTATCAATGCGTGACCGATTTCCCTATTAAAAAGCAATTAAAGATCAAACACACCGAGGTCATCTCCGGCGATGGAAGGAGCATTGTTCCGGCAGCCAGGATGACATGTGACCAATGAAAACACGTATGTTTTGTTGAGATTGCAAATGCTGTTATTACAAAATATGTACGCTTTTGTAGATGATAAAAGCAAAAAAGAGTAATCAAAAAATGTTAATTTTTTCGAGGAGAGGGAACATAATACTGCAATAATCATCTCAAAAACAACGGGTTATGTGTTTTTTTTTTCTTTTTTACTTTTTTGCTAGTGATGTGCCTGCTTGTTAGCGCTCGAGCGGGCGCTCGCTGGGTAGAATCGCTAGTCCGGGCTGTATGGGCACCGAGCCGCGCGCATTCGAGATATCACTCCGCGGTTCCACCGGTGGGAAGCGCGAGGATCCTTCGCTATGCTGTTGGCTGACAGTGGTCCTCGTTTCAGAACATGCTCCTCCCATCGCCGGAGAATGACTTCGGTGTGATGCGATCTTTGATTACTTTTTAACGCGACAGCGTTTAGAAGAAACTCGTGTAGCAGAAAATCTGATGCCGGCGTCGGCGTCGGTGGGACGGAAAAATACTTACTGGTCGACAGGGTCATGACGTCCCAGTCACGTGAGACGTTACGTGTGGCGTCACACGTCCCACGTGATGTCACAAGACGCCAGACACGCTTGCACGGCTTGGGAACGAGCGGGGCTTTATATGTGTAGCTATCGCGTTCCACTCTTAAAGGCGAAGCTTAAGCTGCCTCCTGCAATTTTTTTTAATCGGGAAATCGGTTGCGTGTCGTCATGATTTAGGGATTTCTAAGATGCTTCGAGCCAGCAAAGTGAGTTATCACCATAATTAGGCAATCTCAGAAACATCACATTAAGTGAAGAGCGTGTTGGTAAAGTTGACTGACAATGAAAGAATAAAACGAACCCGGGACGAAGGACGACGAGCATTTTTTTTTCGACTAGCAATGACATGAATGAGCTTAAAAGCACCTTCTGCAATTCAGGACCGTCATGGAATAAAGGAGAGAAAGGGTGTGCGCTGTATTATGTGCGTGTTCGCCACGTATAGCAAAACACGACCATGTAGCAAACACGATCAAACTCCACGTGTGAACAGGCCGATTTCGCGAAATCTCGGTTTTCTCTAAACCACGGCACGATGAAAAGATGCATCGTGCGATTAAGCCTTTGGTGTCACTGAGCAGACGGTTTTTGTACACCCGGATATATCTTAAGCCTCGTCATTCGCCGAGCGCCTCTCTAGAATGCAATCGACTTTACCAAGTGCTTTGCGGGAAAGTACACGCATTGTATTTTGTGGAGTGTATGACAAGTAGAGCGCTAAACAGGCTTGTCTATAACGCGGGATGGTGTAATTTTCTCGCACCTCTGCTATACTGGCGGCATTCACGGTAACTAATATAGTTACGTGGGGTGTCCTGCAACTTCAAGCGCTATGAGCTAGCGTTGAAAACCGGAAGCTGCTCGCGCGCTCTCTTAAAACGCCAAAATGTGTAGCAATTTAATATAAAAATAAAGATAATCATTACGAAAAATGGAAAATAAATTACGCCGAAATCGCTGCTGATATTCGACAACATGATTTAGCATCTTGCTCAAAGGTTTCAACTTAGAGAAGGGTGGGACTTCAACTTATATTTGTACTTTTTTTCTTCGCAACAGCCCGGACACTGCTGTGTTCAGAGAGCCAGTCTGTTCTTCCGGGCGTCGGCGGTTTCGGATGCAGCCACCACAGCTTCTGTCGATCGCCGCCTCCGGTTCGCATGCTGATGTCTTCGGAGAGCCAATTTTTCCTCCTGGGTGCAGGCAGTTTTGAGCAAACGGCGTCGTCGCTGCCCCTGGCTTTTACGTTGTCGCGTACGTAGTGCACACCGAGGAAACAAAACTATATGACGTCCCGGTGCCATCGTAAGATGAGTGGATGTCAACAGCGGCGCGTAATTGGAAACGTGCGGAAAGACTCTTTCCATGGGCGTACCAACCCGGGGGGAGGGGGCAAGCGCCTCGCCCCCCCCCCCCCAGTTCTCAGAGTTGGGGGGCAAGGCATGTGTTTTGCCCCCCCCCTCTCTGAAACAGCCGCCACTGGGCAGGGCAAACACTGGCCGGCGGCGACCAAGAGATACCAAGAGCACCGCCCCCCCCCCGGCCCTAGGGGGGGGGGGGTTGGTTTGCCCCCCCCCCTCAAAACCAAGTTGGTACGCCACTGACACTTTCCTTCTTCGTAAGAGAGAAAGTGGGCGTAACGAGCGAAAGAACGGAGCGAAAGAGCACGACGGGAACCGCGCATCGGCCTCAAGAGCCAGTCCAGTCCGGTCCAAACCACTCCGTCCAAACCAAAGACGGCCCCATGCATAAGGTCAATATATGCTGACGCGATTAAGATAAAGTGAGACCCAGGAAGAAAAAAGCGAGTGGTTTTTCGCGTCGAGGATGTGCGGACCAGAGCAGGCGCGTCGCGTGCGAGCAGTTTCCTGCGTTCGGCAGACCGTTCCATGTTGCCCCAGTGACAAGATTATTTGCTGCAAGTGCCACCAGCTTAGCGGTCACCGGAGGAAGCCGCTAAGCTCAATGCATGAGCGTTACTTCGCTGTGATTTAAAGTGGAGCAATGCCTGATTTTTACTGTCAACAGTATACGAATGCTTAAATCTGAGAAAGTACGTGCCCTTTTTATTTGGCCCTACCATGCGTCTTCTTGTAATAATGGGAGAGATAATGACATTTTTTGCTTTGATGATTGCAGGTCCTCGAAGAAACATCGAATAATACGTATTTCCTGATGTTTCGCACCCACATTGCCGTTGATGAGACATGTGTATACGCAACAGCAAATATCACAGACAAAACGAAGAAAACCGCCAATTACACAATCACATTCTACTATCCGAAGAAAAAACAATAGTAAGTACTTTACTAATCTTATTAATAATAATAATAATAATAATAATAATAATAATAATAATAATAAACCAAGAATCAAGAATCGGCTTCATTTGGTGCCTGGAAGCGAGCTTTCGGTTTTAGTACTAGCACACCCAAACACTTTCTATGCTAACACACATGAAGTGTTAAATGCATAACACCCAATAAAAAATTTAGGACAACAAATGAACACTTTTATAATGACGTAAAGTTGCACATCGGGAATACAATCAGTAAAGAGGTATGTGCCTAAAAGACTGCGACACCTTCATATTCAGCGGAATTAAGGAACAGAATCAACGACAAACTTCCACGAAAGTATTATTTGGAATCAGGCAACAGACACAAGGATTTAAAAAAAATGTCTTTACTAAAACAAAATATGTCCAGGAGACTGGCAAGACCATAGTAGGTCTTCTCCACACGAAACATTGGATTGTGTACACTTGACGCGACTGGAACATAAAAAGGCATAGGCGCACGGATCGCCGTCTGTGGAACCCTAGGGATATATCTGAGCCAACAAGTCAGGACAGTCAATAAAGCCGTGAATGGCTCGAAAGAAAAATGGAACATCAGCTTTTTCGCGGCGTTGATGTAAGCTAGACAAATGTAGGGCGCTTATTAAACAATCATTGCGTAACAAACATTAGTTATCACGAAAGTAGTACCTATGTCTATAGATTGACAGGAGTTTATTTTGCACTCGCTCTATACTTCGTTTCACCTTCCGTCCAGACGCAGCGGATGCTACGAGGGAACGGGACCAATCAAGCAGCGTCAAAAGTGCAAATCACTAGGCTTGTTCTGTTTATGATTGGTTCAGCGATGAAAAACACAGACAGAAACATTACGAACACCATGATGGTGCCCTTTTGACGCTGTCTGATTCGTCATATAATCTCGTAGCATCGGCTGCGTCTGGACGGAAGGTGAAACGAAGTATAGCTTGAAGGAACTGCTGGGACAGATACTGTTCCAGACCACCGAGGTGTATTCCAGGTGGGATCGAGCCAACGCGCAGTAGAGAACAAAGAACGTTCTCGGGTTCGAAAATACGCTAGGCATCCTCCATGCAACACCCAGAGTACGCAAGGCGGACATAATCATTTGATCTCTATGTGCGTCAAAGCAGAGAGAAGAATCAAATATCACACCAAGTTCTCGAACTTCGCTAACACGGCTTAGAACCTCTGAGTGAATACTGTAGGAAAAACATATAATGCGCGTTTTTCTCGTGTAGGACATTAGTTTTATCCAGGGTGTCGAACCGGTCATCATTTCGGTTCGGTTCGGGTTCGGGTTCAGTAACATTATATTTTGTTCCGGTTTGGTTCCGGTTTAGGGTAGTGCACAAAATATCACTCTGGTTACCGGTTCGAACCGGTTCCAAACTCGGCGGTTGAATATTGACCGAGCACTTCCTACAGCCTTTTCTGAGCACGAGATACTTGCGATAGACCCATCCCAAAACTACTCCCTCTTCAGGCAGTTCTAAAAACCCTGCACAGTAAAATGCAAAAAAGATACCATTAATGTGGCCAGGCTATTACTTGTATAATACCGTTCTTACATGAGCTATATATAAGCAATCGTCTTTCCATTGTTATGATATATCCTTTGCACACGGAGCTGTGCAGTATTTCAAACTCTGCCAGAAGAGGGCGTAATTTTGGAATGGGTCTATAGACCTTTCGAAAAAAGAGCTTCTGGCCGGTGACATCTTTAGTGTTCGTGCGTATAGCGCGCGCTTTAGGCTCGCTTTCCAAAACGACGAACACGCACGTGCTGGGCTGTGAAGATCGCACGCTGGCCAAGCGGCTCACCGGCCAGCTCGGCCCAAAAACTAGCACCCCAAAACGTTCGCTTAGGTTAGCCAAAGGCTCACATACTGACAAAGGTGCAGTCGACCTTGCCTTACGGGGAACCCACCCACCGTGTCCCACGTAAATTGTTCTACTCACTAGCTTCCCAACGAACAAAAACACGTGCGGAAGGTGTTAGTCTCCAAAAATAGCAAAATAATAAAACGCACCAAAAATAGCAACGACCCTGAGGTGCGCCGTCTTAACTGTACACCTCTCCCCAGATCCTCTCCAGAGGGTATCGGTGGCTTCTTCGCACGCGAAACAAACAACTCTCCAGAGTCAACAGCTTGGCTTGCGAAAATCAAAAAATAGCCATAGAAAATTGTTCAAATTCGTGACACCCGTCTGCGAGGTGCTTGCCACAAAACGGTTTGAAAGACACAGAAAGTTGGGCAGCAATCACCGGTAGTCTGCTGCTTGCGAATGGCTGAAGCAATTTGGCGCAAAGATTACGAGGCCGCCCGTGCGGAGACGATATGAACCACGTTAAAAGACCATTCGCGTCGTATCTAAACGAATTTAAGAAGTTATTCCGACCAAGCACCTTTGTTTCGGAACGGGCAGAACATTTCACTCGTATAATGAAATGTGACTACATCTTGACAGCACTCCGGGTTCCGGCGGAAAAAACGCTGTTCTAAAGATCTCGTGGCGATACTTTGTCTTGTCTTTTTTATTTTTTATCGCAAACAACGCTCTATGCAAATGACCCGGTCTGAGGGGTTCAGAACCAGTTATATAGAATGAATTGCTAACATTAAGTTCCTGCTATTATTGTACGATAGTACTCGCATTTGAAACTGTCCGCCACCGAACAAAGTTCAGGTAATGCCACCACAGCGAACGACGTTTCTCAAATGCTCAGTTGAAGACGATGAAAGAGGACTTCACACAAAAACGAGAAAATGGTTGAACTAGGGCTTTAGAGTGAACAGGCGGCATGCTGGCCTTGCTAGTCTGACAAACCTACAAACAAATATACAACGGAAAAAAAATATTTCTCACCCTTGCCTTACCCCGGCCTCCTTCCAAGGCGCGTCGCGTCGGAGAATCATCGCCGAGTAACATTGCCTCCGACGACCCATGTTCTTTTTGCAAGGTAACACTCTGAACATGTTGAAAAGATTGTTTTTCATTGAAATAGACCACAGGCGACCCTAAACACACTACTGCCGATGCAACGCAGTACTTGTCCCACCTTCCTTCAGCATGTCGCTGCACCCAAGCGGAAGGTCACGTGATGCGCTTTCGGTGCTCGATTGGCTAAATGGCTCATCGACTGCAACTGCGGTTTATTTTGAGGTCAAACATTCGCGGACGCGTAGGGCTCCGTGCCTAGAGTGGCGGAATCCGCTCCGACACTTGTACATTTCGTAGCCAAGCAGCCAAGCGGGGCTTTGAAATCACCACCGCCGATACCACGCCGCCAGGGTAAAGTTGAAGCTTTCCAGATGCCAAGTACAGGAGGGAACTCGGTGAACTCGCTGACCACGCGGTCTTTTTGTGTCTCTGCTTTTGACGATGATGCATTTTTTTATTAGGTATACAATAAAAACAAAATGTAAATATATCTGGCATTAGGTAGGATTAGTCTTGGCAATTTAAGAAAGAAATGCGCCATAACTTTTCCCATTATCCAATTATTGACACAATCGGACCTGAACCGCTTTCGTTGAACCGGTAACCACCACATCAGATTATGGTTTCGTTCCGGTTCGGGTTCAGTATGAAGCGTTCGATTTCGGTTTCGGTTTTGTACCGGTTTGGTAAAAAAATAACGGTTTTGATCCGGTTTGCGGTTCGGATTCGGGTTCGGTTCGACACCCTGGTTTTATCCTTATTTAATATGAGTATATTAGTCATACACCAATTATAGAATGAACAGGCATCCTCCTGAAGCATCCTACAATCACTGGCACTGTAAATTTCGCGAAATGTCTTAATGTCATCTGCACATTGCAAAACGGAAGAATTAGAGATAACCTTAGACAAGTCATTTACAAAAACTAGGGAAAAAAAAATAGAGGCCCCAGCACCGACAGCTGAGGAAACCCGGACGTGACATCATATCTCAACGAGTATTTGCCGTTTATAGATATAATTATAATAATTATTAGTAGTAGTATTATAAATCTAAAAATATAATTAAATTATAATTATAAATTATAATTATAATAATATTTATTGCAAGCCTCGTGGTTAAGAGGGGCTAACGGCTCCGGCAAATCCTATATTGGTTTCCGGGATCCCACCCAAGAGGTCACCAAAAGCAAGCCAGCAATAAAACAATACAAATCAAATACCACACTTTAAATAAAGATCAAAAGAAACACTGAGTCCAAGGCTGACTCAAAAACAAATTCAACATCAATAAAAATATTGAATTCAAGGCTGATTCAGAACCGAAAATCAAACGAGGAGAAACACTGTGTCCAACATAGAGCAGCAGAGCCAGTTTTTAGTTTTGTCCTAGAATCTAAAAGGAAGGCAGACTCTGGGAGCTGATTGAAAATATCCGGAACATAGTAAGCTCGAGTTCCCATCCAATACCTCGTGAAACACCGAAGACGCTTAAAACGGGCGGCCTGTCTTAAAGTGCGAGACGATTCATACCAAACGATAGTTCTGCGTTCAAAAATACTGGAGTACGACTGCTTTTTGGAATAACGAATAAAAATTTGACATTTCGAGATCGCTGAAAATATTCGTGCTGTTAGAGAAAACTGAATTATATGCCACACTTTTCAAAATACATTTGAGAATATTGTTCACCTTAGCATGCCACAACAGTGCACCGTGAGCAAACACTGTCACCCCGTACCTGAGTACGCTGTATGCCAAGGCATGAACTATAAATTTTGGGACGCCAAAGGGAACAAAAATTGTAATATTATATAACAGAAAGGATACGTTCCGCAAGGCATGACAGATGGGGGCCATGTGCTCATTCCAGGATATGTGTTCAAACATAAACCCTGTGTACTTTGTGCTACCGACCCATTGAATAAGATCACAAAGACAGGACACACTCTACACCGAGCAAGCAAAAGGGCGTGTCTATGAAACTGAATTTTAGAGGATTACGGAAGCGCGTCAACTTATCTCTCGCCGAATTCACCTTCAAAAGCTTACATGCATATGCCTATGCTTAACCTTATTAACATTAGTTTCGAAATTATTAAGGGCGCTGTCAAAATTTATATGCCAACAAACCAGCAAAGTGTCGTCAGCGTTTTGATAACACATACATCCAGAAATGACAGAAACAAGATCGTCGACATAAATGTTATACTTCGTTTTACCTTATGTCCATACACAGCCGACGTTGCGAGCTGATGGAACCATCCAGACAGCGTTAAAAGATAGCATCATGATGTTCGTCGTGTTTATGTACGTGTTCTGTCATTGCTGAACCAATCACAAACAAAAAAGGCCCAGTGACTTGAGCTTTTGACGCGGCTTCTTTTGGTCCCATTAGCTCGTAGCATCGCTTGCGCCCGAACTTAAGCTGAAACGAAGTATAAATAAAAGGGGCGATAGCGCAGAACACTGTGGAACCCCCGCTCGCAGAAAACAAAGGTTATTCACTTCCCGACGCACTTGCACACACGGTGATAGTCCAGATAACAGATCTGACAATAGTGAATAAAAGGGTCCCCAAAACTCAAACTTAGAATTTACGCAGCGGAATAGAGTGATTAACGGTATCAAAGGCTTTTGACACTTCCAAAAACAATAATCGGCGACGTCATCTAACAACAGCAGCGTGCCCTTCTCAGGTGCGAAACCGTATTGCGATTCGGATATCAAGGGGTTGTACAAAAATCTAGTCATCACTGAAAATAGGTTGTTTTTCGAACAGGTGCCCCAAGACAGGCAATATTGATATGGGGTGGTTATTTTCAATCAAAGTTAGCATACCGCCCTTAAAAATTGGTCACTTTGAACTCTTTCGTATACTCACGTGCCCTTATAAAGCCGTTAAGCATAAACAAATACATGGTTTAAAGACGCAAAGTTTCTTTCGAGAAAACCAACGGTAATTCCATCGGCTTCAGGTGATATAGTTCACTTCATACTAAACAGAGCCGACCGGAAACCTTCATCCCTATCATAAAGAAAGCAGCAGGGCAATCCGTACCTTTCAAGGTTACTTCCTGAACATTGCCACTGATGTAATTTGTCTAAAGAGGTAGCAAAAGAAAAAAATCTAATTCACGTTAAGCTTTTCCAGTTTTCTTACTATTGTCGGCAAAATTCTTGTATATGACGTCATCAATTGAGCGCTAACTGTGGTGGCCTCTGAGATCTGTGGCAAACGATCAAGTTTATGAAATAATAAAGCGACTTTCTGAGAACTTTTTTTAAAATAAAGCCGTTTAGCGAAGCGTACGAGGGCATCGACCTCGTTCCACGCAGCACAAAATTACGCCGAGCTATCGGAAGCTTTTAGGAGCTCGCATACAACGCACCCAAAACCTTTTTTTTATCAGCAATGGCAGCTAAAATATAACCGATTAATCAAACGCAAACTAACCATCGTATTTGTTTGTTTTTTTATTAAAACGTTGCGCAGTGCTTTTTGCGTTCAAAGTGTCGTGGACTGCAACAAGTGTTGGGTACACATCAGTGTGGGATACTCCTTGGAGAGCGCACTTGACGGCAGTTCGAAAGTTGCTCATAAGCAGCGTTGGCGATAACTCGTTATTTGTAACGGCGTTACCGGTAATGTGTTACTTTTATCGGTAACATCGTAACGAACTCGTTACTTATTCAAAACAGTAACGCGTAACGTACTTTCCTTACTTATTCCGAGTAATGGGTAACCGTTACCTTACTCGTTAAATATCTTCCCGTGACTTAAGCAAAATCATACTCTACTTTTTTTCGTGGTTCTAAGCGCCAAAGCGTCTAATCTTCTTCTTTTTTTTTGCGTTTTTTATGTGAGTATTTAGATGCAACCATAAAAAATGAAAGCCGTTTACAACTCCCTGTAATGCCGAATTAGAGCGCAGCTCTTGAGGAGGAGGGGAAGGCACGGGTGGGGGGGGGGTCACATGACCTCGGGGGGTCAGCTGACCAGGGGCAACACCACCTAGAGCTGAAGAGCCGCAGCGCTTCTCCGGTGATGTCACACGAGTCGGCTGGCGAGCGCCGCGCAAAAGCGCTGCACTGAAGGCGTCGCACATTGATTTACCGACGTAGGTAATGGCATTTTTTTATTGACCCAAACGTTTGTTAATTGGTAAAAAGGTTTATAAATATCTGTATGACTTGGAAAACGTATTTTTGTTACACGGGCAGCTTATATTAGGACATACAATTATTGTTATGATATGAAAGAACAAGGTTAACGACGTTTTGAGAGAGATGGGTTTTCGTTTTAGGCATCCAAATCTTGGGTGCTTTAATTATCTCTAGGAGGTTGAAAACACGAACAAACAAAAAATAAATGCCCTGAAACGTTATTGTAAGTGATGGCACCCGCCAAAATGCATAACAGCACCAATCAAGTTGGTGATGACATGTGCGGTTACTGAATTCGTATGTGAAGCTAATGAAAAAGCAGAATATTTAAAAAATGTGGACTTTTGAAGCACGAAAAAATGTTATGTGTTGAAATGTATTTTTTAACCGAAGTAAACATATGATAATAAAGACAGAACTGCAGGCGAACTGGGGAGTGTTTTCATAAGCAATTATTCCGAAACTGAGACACGAAGACAAAAAATTAAACGCAGAAAAGACACAAAAAAGAGGCAAAGACGCCGCTTAGATCAAAGTGCTACAAGTTTTGATTCAACCGAGTGCAGGCAAACTTAGCAAACTTAAAGCATAATTTTCAGTAAGGGACACATGCAGCTGTGAGAGCTTCATGCACACATCTACCCGCGATCATTCACACTACGAATATATGCTGTGAATATAAGTTCTCTTACCTTTAAAAGCTTCAAATTGTATCTTCTCGTGTATCCATACTTTCTTCTTGTATCTATCTTGACACAATTCAAACACAAGCAACTTAAGGCTGAACTCCCATGGGACGAATGGGCGCTGCGAATAACCGACGAATTTTGCCCGGCGGCTTTTGCGCATGGCGCGTGGAATCAGCACGGTGGCTGCTATGTCGCGCGCAAAGCGGGCGTGGCAATGTCGGGCGGTGGCGTTCGCCAGTTATTCGTCGCATGGGCTCGTTCCGCGGAGTTCCCGCCTTTAGATGCTGCTCTGTAGCTTTCGCGACATTAAGTCGCATGCACGTGTATGGCAATCAAGTAAAAAAAATATTGCTGCGACAACTGTTCCACTGAATATAAAATAATTATTTATATTTTAGGGCTTCACATTTTCTTTTTCCTTGACTTGGGATTAGCCTCATAAGCTTTTCGTTCACCTTTCCACAATAGTTTTTCATGTAAAATGTTCGTGCTGCACCAGAACAAGTTCTTCAGCACGAGCTCACTTGTGTGTCCTTCTTCACATGCGTCGAAGTCAGAAGTCTCGTTGGTAGACAGCAGTTCCATCGTAAGCTCGCTCACGAACTGACACTGGATCGGAACCTTCATAAACTCTGCCTGCTTGGAGAGTTCTTGAGCAACAACGTAATTGTGTGTCATGGCAGTAACGGCGAACATAGTTAGATAAAGGAGCCCCCCCCCCCCCCCCCCCCCCCCGATCCAATTGCTTGACAAGAGAGTAGATCTCCTGCGTCAGTGAAACTGTGGCCGTCTTATCTTCTTCCGTAAGCGCCGCCATGTATTTTTGACATTTCGGCTTTTCAAAGCGGCATAAACTGTGTACCTTGGTCCCTGACACGGAGACTAGGACTGAGAGGGTCTAATTTATCGCTTGTGACACTGCCTCTCCTGTACTATACTATGTTGCAGCTGGGCCGTGGCGTGTCTACTTGTTTTTCAAGCTCCTCCCATCGCTCGTCTTCACACGGGATTGTCGGCAACGTACTCTGCAGTCACAGCTTACTTTCACCGTCATAAAGCTGCCTTATAGATATGTGATATTACGAGCCAGCCAGCTGCCTGTGTTTCTCGAAACGGTCTTTCAAGTTATCAGTCTGAATCTTTCCCAGCAGGGCATAGTTCAGCCCGAGTTCAGTGAAGCAGAATTGGGTGATCTGCACAAGTGCACGGGTTGTTTGACGGAGTGCTCCGTGAGTCTCCTTGGTTACCGTGCCACTGGTAAGTGCTCGCTCTCCCATACGTCAAGCCAGAGCGTCCAGCCAGTCAAAAAGACTGCACAAAATATGCACATTGGGATCATCCTCTGCAGAAGTCACTGGTTCTTGAAAGCCGTCTCTAAGTCGCGTTCCTTTGTTCGGCGTCCTTGGTAAAATTTCCTTCAGATTCCGAGACCTCGACGATTTCATTGATTCCTTTAATAATGTGCGCAACAGATGTAGGAACAATAAAGGGACATAGAGCGAAGGCTACAGGCTCCTGACCGTGGTTTTGAAAACGGGAGCTTGCGCTACAAAGATACGTTTCTAAAATTAAAAGCGAGAGCTAGCTTGTGCTTGTCGCCTTTGCTGCCACGTCAGCGTAAAATTCAACGAAATAAATTCAATAATTAAAAAGGTGAAAAGATATGAGAGTTCTCACCCTGGTATGCGTCGATAGAATCAGGTTTTTTCGAGGAATCGCCCGCACCCATACTTTTCGCAGTCCTTCATCCTCCGGGAACTTAAACACATACACTTTCTTCGACGACGTTTCATAGTTCCCATGGCACCCAGGGACACAGCATTTATGACACATGGCTGAGCACGAAAGCCGCCCGTAACTTGACAACCACCACGTGTAAACCGCCACGCACACCAAACACAAAAGACAAAAGAGACGGTTAGAGCAGTTCGCGTACTCCCGCTGTTCCCGCCGCGACACTTGTGCAAGCCACCGTGCGCAAAGGAGGCAAAAATTGTCCATTGCGCAACTGCCCGGGAGGCCCTGGGCTGCCCTAAGCTGGAGAAAGCAAAAACAAAAAAAGGCCGGAGCATGCGCCCCTTAGCGTTTTTGGGAAAACACATTTAAAGAAAAAAAAAGAGAGCATGTGCTGCGGAGAAGCCTTCCTCTCAGGCCGGCCCACTCGTCGTGAATCTCTGACGTCACAACTAAGAGCGCTGCGGCCTTTGCTCTAGGTGGTGTCGCCAGGGGGTCACGTAACCAGGGGGTCACGTGACCTCGGCAGAGGGGGGGCACGTGACTTAGGGAGTCACGTGACCTCGATGGGGCAGGGCGGAGAAAATTTTCCGCTAACATTTAGAGCGGGGAAACTTTTCCGCTACATTTAGCGGGAAACTTTTCCGCTGCAAATTTAGCGGAAAAAAGCTTCCGCTAAATTTAGTGGGAAAATTGTCCGCTAGATGTAGCGGAGAAAATTTTCCGCTAGATTTAGCGGGAAAAACTTTCCGCTAAATTTAGCGGGAGAAAATTTTCCGCTAGATTTAGCGGGGAAAATTTTCCGCTATATTTAGCGGGAAAAATTTTCCGCCAGATTTAGCGGTAAAAACTTTCCGCTATATTCAGCGGGGAAGATTTTCCGCAAAATATAGCGGGGAAAATTTTCCGCTAGATTTAGCGGGAAAATTTTCTGCTAGATTTAGCGGGAAAATTTTCCGCTAAATTTAGGGAGGAAAATTTTCCGCTAAATTTAGCGGGGAAAAGTTTCCGCTAAATTAGCGGGTAAAAATTTCCGCTAAATTTAGAGGGGAAAATTTTCCGCGAAATTTAGCAGGGAAAATTTTCCGCTAGATTTAGCGGGGAATTTTTTCCGCTAAATTTAGCAGGGAATTATTCCGCTAAATTTAGCGGGAAAAATTTCCGCTAGATTTAACGGGAAATTTTTCCGCTAAATCTAGCGTCGGCGATGCCGACGCCGCTCAGAACCGGAAACGCGCGCCTAAGAGCTGCGCTCTAATACCCAAATCACACGGCAGCGTAAAGGTACCTTTAGCCCAGGTACCTGCCGTAAAGGGAGCTGGAGATCGTGATCACACGGCGCATAAAGGTCCCTTTCGCTAAGGGAGGTCCTGTGTTAAACGGAGCTCGCCGAGCTCCCTTTACAGCTAAGCTTTGGGTGAGGCTAGCCTCGGACCCAAAAACTCCAAATAAACATCAGATATATAAATATATCTTGTTTAATGCATTATAAAAAATTGAATATATATAAGTAGCGAATTACGAAATGATTGTGGACACAAATGCGATGGAATAATACATTAACGAGGAACGCATACTCCAGCTAGCAGGTAGCAGTGGCGGCACGTGGAAAGAATGTTTTCTGCTCTACGAACCCAAACGCGATGGACCACTGCGAGCTCTTGTTCGAGGTTCTAGACGAGTCGTCCGACTCTCCCGCCCAGGAGCTTTTATCCTCGTCGTCACCCCTTCCTTTTTATAGCGTCACTGGCATGTAGAGTTGTTGAAATGGTAAATAATGGTCAGAAGGGCAGCAGAGACAGGAGCCAAGCAATGGCGACCATCACTGTTCTCCACCTTTATTTCCTCTTCTTTTCCCCCCAATCTTTCAACAAACTCCCACCACTACACTACAAGACTGCGCGTGAAACCGATTTCGAGGAATAATTGTTTATCACGTGCTCCTCTCGCGGTTTAGCAGGAATGCAGTCGACATCAACCTAAAGTGCTCCGTTTATTTATCGTATGGTCAAGAACGCCATTTACGACAGGTACCTTCTGCTAAGGGACCTAAGCTAAAGGTAGCTTTACGCTGCCGTGTGAATGGGGTATAAACACGATATTACTGTCAGGCAGTCAGAAATAATCAATTTGTTCGGCCGAACAATCAGCGCGTGATATAGACGTTTGCAAGCAGCCACGCTTCGAAGGCTAGTCTGGCCACGGTGGATGAAAAACGCCTTGTTGATATCTCACATCGCCTGGTGATAGTTACGAAATTACAGAGGGAAAGCAAATTCGCGAAGGAAAGAAATCATACTTTTGCTTCTTAACTTCTCGGCTAGGTGGCGCAAGCTACCACCCGATATAAAGGGTATAGCCGTTAGCATCCATCCATCCATCCGGTTTGGGCGCCAGTCTGGAAACCGTAGCAACGCCTCAGCAGTGCTTGACTATCAGTCGATGTACCCACACCAGCAGCAAGATGGCGGCACCCAGAGGCCGTACTTGCAAACGTCTACAGCGAGGTATTTTTAATTCACCCATTACTACATCGCGGCGAACAAATGGAAAGACCTGAGCATGACCAGGAGAGTGAGGTACACGTGTTGTCTTCCTCTCTTATCGCACGCATGCCGGGGTTGCGCCAGGAGGTGCTCACTAAATGCACCGCAGTCTTCACAACGCCTCTCAAGAGGAAGGAGTGGACTGCGCGAAGAGGAGATAGCCTAAGAGAAGCGGCGATGCGCTGAGTATATATGTAAGCGCGTGCTCGACGTGCCGAAATAGCAATACCACGTAGAACAAGAAGACAACACCGGCGCACTACGTCATTGCAGATCCCCGAGCCGCCCCAGGCGGCAAATACGCTGACGCTCGACGCCAGTCGCCGCAGGGCGCCAGATGGATCCATCTTGGACCGTCGTCGCGTGCTAGGGTTACTCTGGTTGTGAGGCACTGCAAGAGGCGCTGGCGGTGATGCTGACTCGAAGCAGGCGGCACTGCGTAGAGCCACTACTAATGACGTATGAGGGGAAAGATACAGGCGTAGTCATCTAGCTCGTATTGCAAAGAAACACTGGCTGAGAAAGAGAGAGGGACGTTAGGAACAGGGAGAGAACCAACGTGTCCTCGTCCTGCTACGATTGAAAATCGTGCGATAAAATGAGGAGCCGACGATATATTCATTTTAAAGTTTAATTTGCTCGTAATTATTTTTTCTTTAATTTCAGCAAGAATACTACAGTACAAGTGAAAGCTCTAAGTCAAACTGACTACCCGCTTGAAAACGTTATACGGGCAAGCTTGAATGGTATGTATGAAAGGTATGAAAGAAGGGCTACGGCTTGGGAGGGTCAGATTTTTAACCCATACGTCGAAATTGATTCCAATTTCTAGGGCAATTTAAGCCCTATTAAAAATCATTAAATCAAAAGCCTCAGAACTATAGCCCAATTCTACAGTATCCTGAGTTTCCTAAGTTCCAAAAAAGTGACTTTATCAGGAAATGTTTTAAATAAAAATTATATTTGCATTTCACAAATGTTGTTTTATTGTGAAGTCGAATGCCCATAGGGCAAGTAAAGCTAGATACTATTGAGAAAGCGCAATTCTATGGAAAATATAATTACCCCCGAAAGTAACAAAAACAATTCACAAATACTTTTTTTTTGTTTTAGACTTAAGTTTTAATCATAAATGCGTGATTTTTTTTTAATTTTTCATTATGAGTGATTTAACTGTTTTCTTAAAGAAATTTGAGTTCAGGTCACACCCGAATGAAGATTTTCCGCTACCAGAACGTTAAATGATACATTTTTTCATACAAAATTTCCTGCCAAAAAGAGAAACTGAGAAGAAATGCATTTGATATTTGAACTTTAGGTTTTTCTATTTTCTGTGAGCGCGAAGCCTGCAAAATTCACCTGGAGCATAGGCAACACCTTCCTCTTTGAGACTTCATTATCTCTTTGGCATTAAATACCAGCTTGCGTCGTTTGTGAGCAAACTATTTCTGGTACCACGCAATCCTCGACAGATAAACTGCCGAGAACTTCGCAGCAAACGATACCAAAGGAGAGCAGCAGAGTAGCAACCTGATTTCAAGTGTAACATACTGTCAGAAGGGCACTGCTTAAAATAAAACAATACCACGTCCACGGGCAGGAGCCATCGTAAGCCTTGTTTTGGGTCTCAACCAGTAACATTGCCCTGTACGTGCCACTGAAGTAGTTTATAAAATCCATTTGGGTTGTAATAGGGAGTATACAGGTCAAACCGGACGCTGTCTTGATGACAGGTTGCGAGAACAGGCGGCCTCACTTATCAACAGACTTGTACCGTACGCATTACGAGTAATCAAATTACTTGTAATCGATTACTCTTTGGGGTAATTTTGTAATCAGTTGATTACTCTTATTAGGCAGTAATCACAAGAGTAATCTGATTACTTTTCGAGGTAATAAAAATTATTTCTAACCGTTACTATTTTTTCATGAACCCCCCCCCCCCCCGCACTGGCCTTTTTTTATAAAATGACAAAAATAAAATTTGCTTCTTTTTTCGAACAGAAAAAAAAAGATTTTTGCGGATTTGTAGGAAACGAGGTCAACCCCTTTGTATGTATAGTTTCTGTAAAATGTCCGTGTTTTTTGTCGTTGTATTCGAGCTGGGACTGGGATTGGAAGCCCCAGGAAAGCCCCAGTGCGTGACAAAGGCCATTCAGGGCGAAGTTTGAGGGAGCAGAATGTAGTTTTGTAAGTCCTTCGTTCAAACAGGCCCCCTCGCACACACACACAAAAATAAAGAAAAACAATCCTGCTTACAGTACTTACTCGCAGCCTATAGGAGAACCAGGACCGAAGAATGTCTAAAGCGGATGCAATATATAACAAAGCCAGTTCAAATAGACGTCAAGACCCCACTATTTCCCCTACATGGTCTTTGTGACAAGCAGGGTCTGGATGTTGGAGGTATACTAGTTCATTGTTATGAGCGCTAAAGATGTAAGTCTTCACACAATAAAGTAATCGGAGAAGTAACGGTTACTTCTTAGAGTAATGTCCAATTACTTTTGCTGTCGAGTAATCAAGCAATCTAATCGAATACTCTTATACTCTTTAGCCAAGCGTAATAGACATTATAATCGATTAAATTTTTTAGTAACGTGTACAAGACTGCTTATCAATGGTCTTGGTTCACAGCTGCCAACCTGATGGCAATGTTTGTGGATGTTCACCTCAATTCAACGGTGTGCAAGTGACGGGGTGTAGTAAAAGAAGGCTGGAAAAGGAAATGCTAGAAGCGTCTCTGATACACCATTGTGACCAAGGCTCGTGTATTAGCATCGCAATTTTTCATTTAACAAAAAAAAGAGTACGATTTTATTGGTCGGGTTTAGGCTTTTTGTGTCTTTTCGGTTGCGTAGGGACAACCAAAGATTGTTTTCATATTCAGGTTTGTTTTTCATGAACTTTATGCGCCCTTCCCGTTACGTCATGACGCTGTTTATTTTGTAGTGCACATGCATGAATCATGACAATATTTCTATCGCCGCCTTTGATTATGAAGATAACTTCTCCAGTTTTTGTATGGACGCTGGGTAGTCTTTACTCATCAAGATAGCTGTGACGTGCGTGAGATACGTTTGCTCGGTGCATTTTTCAGTAAAACTTTTCGTTGCAAGTTAGCGCTCGTTGTTGCGACGGCCTTCCTGGCTCCGTCCTGGAGTTGGCCTTCACCTGTCGTCAACGGCAGCAAAGCTTCTTATCGCGTTGGGCTTGGCGCGGGCCAACGACGCTTGGCAGAATCACGCCCAGATCCCCGAGACCAGCCCTTGAGACACCGGGCCGGTGGCGGCCCTCGCTGAGGGCTCTAAACACAAAAAGAAAGTCTTCCGGAAGCCACGAGATGATCTGGGAACGCCAGCCCTTGCGTCGGTGTGCGTGTGTATGTCTGTGTGTGTGTATGTGTGGGTCTGTCGGTGTTGTGTTTTAGTTCGAACGGCATAGGCGTCGGCACCTTGTGTCAGACACCAGAGCATGGCAAGAGCGGCTACTGTATGCATCATCTGTCCCTCTCTGAAAAAAGACAAGGCAATTGCATCAGCCGCAGCCGCAATTCGAACACCACGTGAACACTCGAACTCCGGGGAAGGCTGCTCTCGCTCAGAGGGCCTTCTCGCCCTCGGAGGGCTATATCACATAGCCTCAGGGAGCCCGAAGACGCCGATTAACCAGTCGACCATGCTATCTGTATTTTGAGGCTGTACATAAAAGTTCTACTTCAAAAATCCCACTCCACAGGTCTCCACAGGTCTGTTTCCTCGGGGCTATGCGATCACCGAGCCACAACCCCGACTTCTGGTTCCGCATCTGAGATCGTCACCTCCCAAACGCAACATCGTCTTGTGTTTTGCTTCTTCTGCGTCCCGTTTTTTTTCTGCTACTCTTTTATCTTGTCTGTCAACAACCAACTACCCGTAAATTCACTATTGTTAACCAAATTAGATCGCAGTTATTTACACCCGAAGCGCACTTGTGTTCGAAGCTTGCACGAAGGTGAAATGGAGCCTCCGGTAAGCCTCAGCAGAGCGGCAGTCACCGTTTCATTTGGAGATCCAGTGAAACAACGTTGTCTGTAACACGTCTCAGAATGGTGTGTTTACCGCGTCCAGAAAATTGGTCCCTTGATTTCCGCCTGATAATCTCATACAAGTGTCGTGCTGTCGCCGGCCGCGATCCTGGAAATGTTCCAGCAGCGGGAGGCGGATGGGACTCCGCGGACGAAGTTGGGACGCCGCGACGACAGCGGCGCTCGCGTTCGCTCGTGCTTTTCGCCAGCATTTCTACGATCAACCGCCAGGATCGCGACATCTGACGGCAGGACACTCCGGCTTCTGTGACGTCATTTGTTGCCACTGCGGGACCCCTTTTGGTGTATGGGCGAGATAGGACGCTAAACACACCAGTCGGAGTCGCGCTCAAGGTACCATATGTGAAACCAAGAGAACCTGAACGATCTAGGCCCCTAATAAAACGTCGGTTTCCGCTCTGCTTAGGCTTACCGGAGGCCCCTTTTTACGTTGCGGATCCTTGTAAGCAATCCCGTGACGTATGGCCAAAAATGCTGTGATCTGCCGATGCGCCGTTTAGTTCTCAAAAACATGTCTGTTCAGGGGTGACATTTTTAACCCTGGAGAGTGGGGAAACAAGGGGGAGCCATCGCACTTTAGATTAAGTTGTCATTCAGTAAGGCGGGGTGTTGTCAAGTCTGTGCTAACCAACTCACTCAAGTTTCCTTGTTCTCACCGTTTGGGCGCCGGTTTGAATAAGCAGCTTCGTATATTGCCGCGCGCGCAGCTGACTAAGCAGGCACCGCGCTCGTGGCCTTGTGGTTTTCCCACTTGCCTTCCACGCAAAAACCAAGGGTTCGAGGCCTGGCCGCGGGGACGCATTTTTGTTGACACTGTAATGTGATGTTCTGGTAAATACGGGAGTCGTGTTGATGATTCGAACCTATCCTTCTACGCCGGTTGTTCCAGAAGCCCACGCGCGTACAAAAGGGGCTCCGCGTGGAAAGCCGCATGCAGTCAGTCTCGCCCTTGCGTTCGATCCTGGTGTTACGCCGACTTCGCCGCCCGTGAAGCCCTGTTATTATCTTCTGTTTTCTTTTTGTTTTGGGCACAAGTTCGCCCCACTAAACATTTCAGTTTCCTCAGTCATCGTTTGTTTCCTTACCTTGTCATTCGTGACAATATTGTCCTTCACTGACTACAGCAGGGAGTTCGTGCCTTCGGTCATCCATTGTTCGCTGACAAATACTAACTTACCGTAGTACGCCCGAGTAGAAAAAAGTAGTGTTGCTTGTCTTATTTTATGTCTCCCATAACCTAAGATACCAGGGGGAAGTTTTGTGTGACAGCTGTTTTCAAACCAGGCTTTCGATCTTCTGTGAAGAAAAAGGTGCAAGCCAATCGGGCTTGCACCTTTTTCTTCACAGAAGGCAAATTGTAACAAAAATCAGGGAGCCTTCGTTGGATTGCGATCTGGGTGTAATGTACAATATTCCTGTGAAGTTTGGTTCTTGCTATGTGGGTTGGAAGGCTAAGTGCCTTAATATCAACCTAATTGAACACTAACAAACGGTGAAAGACAAATCCGAAGGTTCAGAATTCGCGAATCATCTCTCTTCCTGGGGAAATTGTGTCGTTGTTCGGAAAAATAATGATGTGCTCCACAGGGGAAGGGATTGTTAGAAACGTTCTAGTGAAATAGTCGTTGATGATTGATGGACACGCTTGTTGTTTTAGCGACATGTTCGTTTCTCTCAACAATTGCATGAAAGCCTTCCTCAATTACAACCGTTTCATTCTGGTTCTATTAGTGGTTGGTTGACCTCATTCCTTTTGTTGCTCCGTGATCATTGCGTTATTCACTTTTACTATGTCCTCAGTTTCTGTCCGTAGCACTATTTAAGGCTGTGTTTCGTGAAATTAACTTCAGCTGTTTTTGGAGATTCGTGTTGTCGTGTCTTTCTGTTTCCCAACTCTCTAGGGTTAAACGCGGCAGTTCTTAAGCAGCTCGCTGGCACCCTTGCATAAAAACTTGTTCAGATTCGTTCTATTTCAATCTAAATACGCTATGTCATTTTGTTCTGCACTGGAGAACACCTGCAGCGAAGGAGCTTTAGTGGGTTTCGTTCAGCATCATCTCACTTGCTGCATTTACTACACTGCGGTTATATGTTAGCTTGTTTCAGAAAATCATCTCATGAGTCAAATTTCTGAAAGTGCTAACCATTTGCTACAGTTCCATAAGTGCTGGCCACGAGACTCCGCAATGCTAATTTAATGTCGTTTGCAATCAAGTCAGGCTCCCTATTTATCACTCACAATTAACAAAACTAAAGGGTCATAGAAGACGAACCTTGTAATAAGTCAAGCATTCTCACCAACAGGTGCTTCTGCAGATTTACAGTGCTCGGCGGTGATGCTCAAAAGTGAAAATTCGGAAATTAAATGTAACTATGCCAAGCTACAAGTTATAACCAAGTTACAGTTATAGTTACGGACATTGTATTCTTACTATTTTAGTTACAAATATGTTGCTAATTACAGTAACGTACATAGTTGTAATTAGTTACTTTGCGGTTTTGCTTTACTGTAAGGCAGTATTAGTGTGCAGCCTGGGAAAATTTCACCTGCTTAACCATCTAAACCATATTGAAAGTGCGATACAATGTTTTTGTACCCCAAAACCAGGAACACTCCCAAGTGCTACTCCAGTCCCCCCAGGAAGCTACACGTACGCTGAGTATGATAACTCCACCTGCTATTCCAGAGGTACTCCTTTCCTGATAGGGGTAAGTTCAGCTCTCATGCTCGACAAACATGGAGCATTTTGTTTTTGTGGTATTTACCAGTTTCATTGTATAAATGATTTTCCCACGCAGGTGTTGCTGCGAAGCCTCAGCCGAGTACACAAAAATCTGATTTAACGAAACATATCCTAAAAGACTTGTTCCTCTCTCCGGAAAATCCTCAGTATATAGACATGTATGTGGTATACAACGAGCCGCAATGTTACATTATTAAGAGTCCCGCAGCGCGGGGAGGTAAGGTCATTAAACCTTCAGCGATGCTAATGTCACACTGTCTTGATTTAACTTATTTAAGCGGTAAAGATAGCAGTACAGTTTTCTTAATAATGGAAGAAGAAATAGCCAAATCAAGCTTGCTCAAAGAGGATTCTAGAATGAAACGAGCTGTGTATGACGCGTATTACGAATGAAATATTTTGCGATGCCCTTATTTAGATTATTACGTGGACGCGTACTATCTAATATTTGAAATATATGTATAATGACTATTTCTACGTTCACTTTCAAAATAATTTTCAATATTATTTTTACGTCCGTGACGCCACCTCTGAAGAAGTGAGACTATTTTCAAAAACATTTGGACGTCCTTCGTCAAAATATTTTTGCCATTATTTCGACGTCTCAAACTACTTTGGAGTTTCTGAGTCGAGACTGGGGAGCGATGAAAAGTGGCGGTCAAAAATTATCATCTTTTGTAAGCAGAGACAAAATGCAGGCGAGATGGTAATTAATCGACGTCTTGTAGACCCTGAGATGGGGAACAACAAAAAACGGACGAACACAACAAAATCTCAATAAAAATTTGTTGTGTTCGTCCGTTTTTTTTTTGTTTTTTTTATTGCTCCCCATTTTAGGGTGTACAAGATGTAGATTATCATCTTGCTTGCCGGCAGCGTCGAGGTTCGACGCGTATTTTCCGTAAACCAACAACATGCAGTCGCCTGTTGTTTTTAATTACCTAAAAGTTGGTTAGTTCCTGCTTGTGACTTTTAGGTTTGTTTTCGTGAATACAGAGATCTCCAAACAGGACACTTCAAGAACGCGTAATGCGGCACTTATCCGCGTAAGCCAAGCACCTTCTGTCCGTTAAAGCTTTTCTTCGCTACTGTCCGCTTCTGTGGTTGACGGAGGCATAGTCCATGCTCATCACTTAGGTCCGGACAGCCACTCACACGCTCTGTTGGCTGTCAGTCAATCGCCGAAGGCCTCCGCTGATGTTTAAGTCTAATACGAAATACGGGAAAGGAGAGGATACGGGGGCGCGGCTGAACAGATGGAGAGTTACGATGTAAGGGAAAAGGAAGCGAGGTGGGAGGCCCGTGGTGAACACTTCAACTTTCACTTCAAATGGCTGACAAGTGTCGCTTCGCGCGTTCTGAATTATCCTGCTTGGACACCCCGTAAAACGTCGTCTGAAGGGCCTTCATATCTCGTCAGGGTTTACACCTCTATTGTGCGTTCTTGACTAGAGTTCGACTCTGCAGTTTGGAACTGTCAGGGAGTACTAGTAACCAGCTCTGAGGGCCTAGAACGGGTGCAGAGAAAGTTGGCACGCATTGTGTACGACCGTTATTACGGCTGCCGGTCCTTTTTTTAGCTATGAGCCAATGTTATTTCGGCTATACTTGCAAACACTTGCACCTGAATTTTGACGTTATGCATGTTTGTATAATACTGTACATAACAAGATACGTTGCCCTATAGACCTGTTTCTCTGCTGTCTCCAGAACACGTTCTACGTGCAAGATGTATGTTCATTTGCCTCATTTTACGATTTCAGAGCCATTTCAGTGCACTGAGTGCAGTGGTTGGCATTTTCGAGAGTGAGCGTGATTTTAAAACGTGTACTAACCATCCACATGAACTAACATCAGTGTTCGGTTTTTCTGTGTGTTCTTTTTATTTTGTGTGCTTTTTTCTTATGAAAATGTATGTGTGCGCATGTATGTATACATAAGGCATCGACTGTTTCGGACAGAAGACAAATAAATATTTAAACAAATGTCTTTATATAATGTTGTCAAAGAATATAACACGGATAGTTACGAAACGCTGTCAGAATATTCAGCTAAGGTCTCAATTATAAAACATATTATTCAATGCCGATTCTGCCTCTCTCCTTCAAGAAAAAAATTATACCCATTGAATTAGACATTCGTTTTTGTTTTTGTTTTTTGTTTTGTCGTGTGTGAAGCGACTGGGATCAGGGGTTTAAATACAAAAAAAAACAGTTTCTCATCTATATTTTACTTATCTTAGTAATGGTTAATATTAAAACTTAATTAACAAAAAAAGTGAAAAAGAAAAGAAAAAACAGGCAGAAGTGCAGTTAGTACACACGACAAGCGTGGACTGATAACTGGCTATTTTATTTTACGCGCTGCCACTAATTTTTGTTTTCCTTTAGAGTCACCTGCTTTCGCAGGTTTGAGTACTTTCACAGTCGCGCAAAATGTCTGCACGATCTTCACAATTAATTTGTATCTCCTCGCTTTTACAGGATGTGACTTGTGGCTGAGAAAAACCGAGTTGAAAAGCATAGTGGAGGACCTGAAAGATGAGATTATAAAAAAAGAAGAGGAACTGACTGAGAAGCATAAGAAAGAACTTGGAATCTATGAAAACTGTACTGCGACAAACGAACAAGAAAAAGATCTACGATTTGAACTAGAATACTACATGAAAAGATGGTTTCAAGATGTCGTATGGAAACGAATTTCCCTCGATTGCGTTCTCGCCTACATGATAACTTGTGGAGCGCCAGTATTTAGAGTTTACAATCCGGTAACCTGTAATGCCTCACTAACAAATCAATACCTGTCAATTTCCTAGAATTATCACGCGGGATTCCCAGCTGCACGTCGGGTGGTGAGGGAACAGCCCTATGTATGCAAACTCGACATAAAAATACAAATCTGCCACTGTGTCGTGTTTTGCAGGCTTGGAAATAAATGAGTTGGGGAAGCCGCTGATTTTATTTAGTTCCGATTGCAAACAAAACAAAAAGACGTAGAGGCTGTTTCAGCTAACTTCCACCGTGACTCAAAAAAACAAACATGGTGCGCGCAATAGACAAGACAAGGGCTACCTTTATTTATGGAAATGACAAGATGTGATGTTGCTCAACTCACTGCAACAATTGTGTATAGAGGGGTTTGCGCACAAATTAAGAGTTTAAAAGCTCAGCTAGTATTAATCAGCGATCTTAGCATATCACAAGAAATATCTGGAGTTGCCCGAGAGGACTATGAAAAATACTGCATTGGTTCAACAAGCGAGGCGTGCACCAGATCTCTTTTAAGTCTTGGGACAAGTTAACTGAAACATCCTGTATACCGGATTGCTTCTCCGTCCACACTGAACTGCACGCCTTCCTCCCGCAACATGTAGCAGGAAGCAGCAAGAGCCTTGCAGTGTCCAGGACTACAACCCTAAATTGGTTCGAGACCCAAGGCTCTATCTCCTTTGCTCATCGGCCTTCGCTACTGCAATCAAAACATTTTTCCATTTTTTTTTAAAGAAAATTTGTTAATTTTTTGTTTCATCTTGCATTGAACCCTTTATCTTGCCCAGTCTGGGCATAGCATGTTGATGCGGAGTGGGGTGGCATCGTCCTTTTCTTTTGGATTAGGGCCTTGTTCGTCTACCTTCTTGTACTTGTCCTTGTCCTTGCGCTGTTTTAATCTTTAATCATGAAATACCAACTAGCCCAAACTTCTACTTTATTCGGACTAGGCCCTATCTTTTTGTCTGGTTGCTTGCGCCCTTTGCGATTATGTGTTTTCCTTGATGATGCGATGACGTGTTTCCGATTATGTGGTTTCAAAATATCTTGACACCAGAGAAATTTCGAAAGACCAACAACCCGGACGTTGTTGCACTTTTTACGCCACCGGTGGCAGTCCTCTAAATTCCTCTCAGAGTGTCGCGTCTGCAGCAAGGGGCCGCTCCTTCCCGTTGCTTACCTTAGAACAGGGTCAGGCAACACCTCCTAGACTAGAAATCCAGCCTCAGCGCTCTTTCCGCAGGGCCGAAAGAGAAGGCCATCGGGGCCGCTCTAAAGCGTGGAGGTGAAAGCAACTCGCGGGGGTTTACTGTCATAGCAACGAGTTATTATTGATGCAAGCGTGTTCATTGCCTTAACGGGAGGCTGAACCGAAATGCGGATTTCCCAAAATAGGCTTGCAGAAGTGTTCAACAGGGCGCCATAAACCACAAAACATCACTCATATAGTCATATTTCGAGCGGAGGGTCGTATGTCTGGAAAATAAAGGAGCGAATGAGGGGAAAATGTTGACGTCATCTTATCGCAGAAGAGTTGAAAAGCAAGAGAAATGGCCTCTCTCCTTCCTCTCCGCGCCCTCGCGGAGTGAAAGCGAAAAAAGGAGGAAATGAGAATCGCGAGGTCTCGCGTCTTATCGGCTTTGTGCGAGCGCTCTCTGCAATTCTGCGTTGTTTTCTGAAATTCGATTTTTGGTTCAGCATCCCTTTAAATGCTAACTGAGCCCGACAGTTTGGTTAAGAAGCTGATTTTCTTAAACTGGCTACTTATTGTTTCATAAAGTCATTGATGTCAAAATGCAAGAACAGTGTAGGTGTATAATTTTGTAGATAGAGAGGGTGTACTTTAAGCACGAAATTGTGCACGATCTCATTATCTCCGCAAGATGGATTATTTATGAAGAATACTTGCCAAAAATTACATGATGAAGAACGATAAAAATGGCATTTTACATCCCAGCATCAACAAGGTTAACTTAATAAACAAATGTAATAACTGCATTCTTGCCTGAAACTAAGCGGTTCAGAAAGCTTTTGTCAAGAGCTACTTGCATCTACACCACAAGCCAAGCTGAAATCATGACAGTTGACCATGGCGTAGGCTGGGACGCTTGAATGGAAACGATGACCTGTGACCCTGCAGCATCATCGACGTGTGACGTCTCTCGAAGGATATCAGTCTCCGTTTAGTGAAGGTCGCGCACAAGAAAAACAAACTTGCCTTCGTATAAATGACAACAATTTATGAGTACTTTTTATTCGATACCCACGTGTCACACGAAGTACACGTGATCGCCATAAATATATTCGCGCACACGCGTGTCAACATTTTTTCACGTGCACGTATTTTTACACATGACAGATGTAACTTTTTACACGCTTCCTTTTTTAATGCTTTACAGCATAAACAAAAACAGAGGAATATGTGCGGTTGCCCAGTCGTAGCAATAGAATAAATTGTTTAATGAAGGAGCCGTTAGCCTGGCCACCTGGCACAGCACTCCACGTCATATCCGTCCGCACAAAAAATTACACGGGCAACACGGGCTTTGTATAAACCAGACTTGTGCCTATCTCAAATACTCTACTCAAGATACTGTATTTCAGACACTTTCTGAGATATCTTGGTATCTTGCAAAATACTTTTGATCGCGAGTATTTGATACTCTATTTTAATTACAAGTCCGAGTATCTTGTACTCATTATCTCAAGCACATTTTTGACATTCCGCCATTTTCCGAGTATTTCGGTATGAAGTGGCGTGGCGTGGCACGAGTAAACGTGAACATTCTTTCGAGCAAACAAATCCTGTTGCTTGCTCCAAGTAGCTACGGTGATTTTGATTGAGCTCTTGAAAACATCGCTTTTTTAACCATTTCGTCGTTTACCCTGAGACTGGGGGTTTTTTAGAAGAGCAAAAGTGACAGAAAAACAGACAGGTCTCAAACTCAGCTACTAGTTTATTTCAACAACCTCCTCTTATATAGTCCGTTCTCGTCGTCACCAACCAATCACAAACGACCTTGTCCTCTGCACCGAGACTTTACAAGTTCCACACTATCACAAAAGAAGCGGCCACTTCCAACGTTTCCAAGTGAAATGTTCTATCAGACGATATGGCACACAAAGACTTCAATCAACGCCTTTGTGTCCTCACAATACACAGGACAACAGCCCACACCCACATCCCACTCAACACAGGTCACCTCCAAAATAACCCCACAAACAATACACACCAGACGGACACTTCCAACGTTTCCAAGTGAAATGTTCTAGCAGACGATATGGCACACAAAGACTTCAAACAACGCCTTTGTGTCTTCATAATACACAGGACCACAGCCCACACCCACATCCCACTCAAAACAGGTCACCTCCAAAATAACCCCACAAACAATACAAAAAAAAAAAACTCTTAAAACTGTAAAAATTGCCTGCAGCGGTTCCCTATTTGCATGGAAGGTTGACTAATGCAATTTCCCAACGATCTAATCCTAATTGTTTCTCTTACCACCCTTTTAACATCGTTGCTCTCCTTAACAACTACATCCGTTCCAGACCAATCCGTTGTGCAGTTTCTACACTCCTCCAGATGCTTAGCCAACTCCGAATTTGCTGCATTATTTTTTACATTCCTTTTATGCTCTGTTAAACGTTCGTTCAAACACCGAGAGGTTTGGCCCACATACTTAAAACCACACGCCAAAGGAATCTCATACACCACGCCTACGCTACACGGCACCGACTTTTCCCTATGCGCCTTCTGACAGCCCCTCTGAACCGTTTCAAAAGGTGTCAATCTATCTAACCTAAAATCCGTGCTGAACACGACATCCACGCCATATTTTTTCGCACATGCTCTAAGATTGTGGGACACCTTGTGACAATACGGAACCACAGCGTAACTATTCCTGATTTCTTGCGTCGCCTTCTTTTTCTCCCTGCACTGTAGGGCAATCTGCCTTTTGATGTAAACTTCCTATATCCTGCCATTACCAGTCTGTCCCACTGGTTTTTAGTGCCTCCAGTCCGAAATGCAACATGTTCACCAAAGGATGACTAATCAGACGATCGACTACCCTGGCTTTTACATTGTTCGAAAGTGCATTAGTCTACCTTCTGAAATAGAACCGTTTTGGGCAATTTTACAGTTTTAAGATGTTTTTTTTTGTATTGTTTGTGCGGGTTATTTTGGAGGTGACCTGTTTTGAGTGGGATGTGGGTGTGGGCTGTGGTCCTGTGTATTATGAAGACACAAAGGCGTTGTTTGAAGTCTTTGTGTGCCATATCGTCTGCTAGAACATTTCACTTGGAAACGTTGGAAGTGTCCGTCTGGTGTGTATTGTTTGTGGGGTTATTTTGGAGGTGACCTGTGTTGAGTGGGATGTGGGTGTGGGCTGTTGTCCTGTGTATTGTGAGGACACAAAGGCGTTGATTGAAGTCTTTGTGTGCCATATCGTCTGATAGAACATTTCACTTGGAAACGTTGGAAGTGGCCGCTTCTTTTGTGATAGTGTGGAACTTGTAAAGTCTCGGTGCAGAGGACAAGGTCGTTTGTGATTGGTTGGTGACGACGAGAACGGACTATATAAGAGGAGGTTGTTGAAATAAACTAGTAGCTGAGTTTGAGACCTGTCTGTTTTTCTGTCACTTTTGCTCTTCTAAAAACCCCCAGTCTCAGGGTAAACGACGAAATGGTTGACTTCCACCAGCTAGCCTGTACTATGACTCTTTTTTCGTTAATCGCTTTTTTGCCGGTTGTGACTTATACTTCAGCCCAAAGTTCGTACAATAAAGTCTTCCCTCGCTTTCCCAAAAGCGCCTTTTGTTTCACAAAGTGTCCTCCGAAAAAATCCTCAAACAAACGGTGTGGTTTTACGGAAGTAAAGTTGCCACCCTGAGGCGCAACGCAAACCGGGAAACGACCTACGACGACAATGCAGACTTGAGTGTCAAGAAATAACAAATAGAAGAAAATTAGAAGTGGAGACAACACAACACACACACAAAAAAAATACATTTTTGTTTTGCTTTTCGTATATTTGACCCCGCTAGGGCAAAACGTCGAGGATTCCTTTTGCTTCTTTTCTTTCTGTCGTCAGTCCGTCAACTAGTGCTCTCGCGAACACTGTCTATAAGCGAACATTGATAAGCAGAGAACAGTACAGGAAACGAACTTCCAACAAAGTGCCCCCTAACGTTGAGTGCCATTACGAACGCAACCTACTTGAAGAAGGTGCGACCTCTGCCGTGGCTATTATGTGGGTTTTCTTTGTTATCAATTCACTCATATCCGTAATCCCTAAATTCGTTTATAGTGAGCTCCCATGTAGGAAATGTGGATTAGTAGTTAAACGATGCGTCTAAGGTGCGCCGCAGGACGTGATATTCCGCGATGTCACTGTTGGCGAGGCGCTCTGACCCATTTGTCAGCCCCACACCTCGGTGTTTACCCAACACAAGGCCTCGTGCACATGCCCACAGGCCATGTGGGCATGTTCATGTCATTTTTTTAATAGAGCGCGGGGCACAGTTTAATGCAAAAATACCAACAATTTGTGAAGTGACCTTAAGTGCCGGATCTCTTCCGAAAGCAGTCGTCAGAGGATGTGAGCTTGACCCGCTTGGGCTTTTGTGCTGCACTGGGCACCGTGCATGCTGCGTTGTTCATGCAGGCCAGAGTAGTAACAAAAGAGCCCCTCCTCCCCCTCACCGGAGAACACGAACGCCAGCCGAGCGCTGACGCCGCGTTCGCCGAGCGCTGAGTCATTGTTTTGTTGTCCCCATCCATGTAGTTCTGACGTTGACCGCTTGAGGCTCCACGGTCTGATCTCCTCCCATTAGCTAAAGCGACCTCTTTCTTGTTGTCGCAGAAATGTTTTGTAACTTTTATCAGTGATATTGCCACGCGCGTTGCTCAGCGCGCGCGTGGCCGAATGGTTACCGCGCTTGGCTCCCGCGCGGTGGCTCCGGGTTTGATATCAGGGAGTGGACTCCTCTTTTATTTATTCTTTCAACTTGACATTCTCGTCAGTTCGAGAACATTACCGAGTTTAAGTAGACCGTGTTTCCCCTCCGCTAAGCCCCTCCGTTACCCAGAACTCTACAGCCAAGGCCATCGGCGCGCAGGCGCAGTGGCGGTTTCTTCGTAGCGGAGGGTTAGCGGAGGGGAAACACGGTCTACTAAAGCTCGCTATTGTCGTCTGACCAAATTTACGAATGTTCTTACGCGCCGAATTTTCTACGCCGAATGTTCCAGAAACCCACGCGGGTACAAAAGGTGTTCTGAGTGGCGGTCCGGAGTCAGTCTCGTCCCAGCGCTCGATCCTGCTGTTTCGCCGACATCAACGCCTGCGACGCTAGCCTTTCTCTATTTTGTTTTGGGCACAAGTTCGCCCCATTGAACGTTTAGTTTCTTCAGCTATTCGGCGCCTCATCATTTGTCATTCGTGACAATATCCTGCTCCTTATAGTCGAACTGCATAAAATAGCCCTACGAAACTTTTTTTTCTTTTTGCGTTTTTTGTTGTTGCGTGGAAATAAACAATTCTGGTAACCGAGATTTGCGGACCTGTATAAATGTCGTTGTCCCTGACATCGTACAAATTACGCATGCCTAAGTATCTTCAAAAGTAATTGAATTACATTTCTAAGTATTTATACTCTACTCAAGATACTTTACAGCGAAAGTAACTTGAGTAGTATTTTAAATACTTTAATGAAGCAGGTATTTAGTAACTTAACTTAAATACTTTCATCGAGTATTTTGTCCAACACGGGTTTAAACAGGCGCTGAAAGTATCGGTAGCACCTCGAGTCCTCGACTGTCAAACATACCTGAATACTGACATGCTTCGAGCACATTGAACCTTTTTTGAATGACGCCTGACATGATGCCAACCAATGTAAGTCATTTGACGAAAGCTGAGAAGACTTAGAAAGCGAAAACTGTACAAGACTCCTGGCAAACGAAAACAAGAAGCGAGTTCTTCCCCTGGTGTGTTGAGACACGAGATTCTCCCTTGGGATGGCTCTTGCCCACGCTTGCCGGTAACCATCTTGATAGAACCCAAACACATTCACTTTTTCGGTTTTTTTGGAACGGCTGTAGCGCAACATTTGTTTGGCATGCCCATCCACCGAACAAACACGCGCGCGTACGTTTTAAAACGAGGCAGGGCAGGCGACGGGTGAAGAAAAACAAAGAAACAGTGCGAGCAGCTGCGACGGCTCCTCCCGATTTGAACAGCCACGCCGGCCACCACCACCGGCCGCCGGGGCCATGGCCTCTCTCCGCCATCTTTGCATCCCGACTCGTAAGCTCTGAGGCCTTCCTAGTCTAGGAGGTGTGGGGTCAGGACAGGCACGTAGCCAGGGGTGCCCATGAGGCCCGCCCCCCCCCCCCTCCGAAATCTTCCATTATGGTGGGGCCTCCTCTCCCCTCCCCCTCATACAGCATTTTGTCATGGGCGGACCCACCCGAAACAAAAGCCTGGCTACGTGCCTGGGTCAGGGGTCTCCAAACGCGACCCGCGGCCCAGATCCGTCTTGCGGAGGAGTTCCGGCTGCCCGCCTGCAGATGGCCGCAGTCTTTACAGTGACGCCCGGCCCATGGCCTACTACTATTAACGTAAAATATGCGAGCGTAATAAATGAAAGAAACGGTTCCGTGACAAATACTAAAGGCACAAGTGAAGATATAAAAAAAGAATTAGATTAATCTGAATCAAAATGGGTGTTCTTTCGCCATCTCATTCATGGTACATTGTGATCACGAGCATTGCTACTCTGCAATTCCCTGATTCATGTCTTTGAAGCTTTGCTTGGATTCTTAAAAAAAAAAAAATTGGGTGGCGTGTATGTTTATACAGCCTAGAACTTGGTCTGTCTCAACGGGCGACGAGTCTCCGAGCTGTAGATGAGAAATTTCGCCAGTGCAGTACAACCGCTAGGCTAAGGTCTTTAACGTGCATCACGCAGTAGTGAGGCTATAGTAGAGATTTAAAGTTGGTGAAAGGTATAGATTAAAGTTCTCTTTCCATATTAGCAGAGCGGACGCTTGAGAGGAGGCTACTCTCCGCTCCGTTCCAGCGTTCAGCGTTCTTCAAAGTGGTGAGAGATGAGAGGAGCTTCTCTTTCACTCCTAACATGTAACCGACTATAGGCTTTTTTTTCATTATCCCCCATTTCAATCCCCGATTTAAAGGTATTGGGCAGTGTCCCAAAGATAGTCGAATACAAAGAACTGGAAGAAATGTGACCATGACGTTGTGATGTTTTCTAACCAGCTCGCCTGCACACTTTCGCATCTTGCAATTCGATACGTAGTTTAACGTGGATATTTTCACCCGCTTGCTTTATTTTATCTACTGATTATCTAGCACAGTACTTGAGTTAAATACGCAATTATGCCATTAATTTAAGGACACGTTCTATCTTAAAAATGTAACCGAAACGAATTCCTTTCGAACTCTTGTAACTTGTAACGGGAACTCGTTGCAAGGTTGAAAAGAAACAAGAAAAGAACTTTCGTTCCCGTCTTGGAGGAACTTGTACAACACTTTCTTTCACTGTCTTTTTTCTGTTATGTGTAACCGACTAGCCTGTCAGTTCGTTAGAATAGTTTCATTAAAGGAACGCCTTCAAGCGCAAAAACAATGGGGATATATATGGCTGCGGTCCCACGGCAGCCATCTTGAACAAGGCGTTAGTTCAACCAATAGATGGCGACACGCACCCGTGGAGTGGCCGAAACATACTGGTTCACGGTGGGATGGCTCTGAGCACCATCACGTTTTCCTCGTGGCCTTGCTCGCGCCGCTGCCAGCTGTGCTCAGCGCTCAGCTGGCTCAATAGCGTGGCCCAGCAAACGCATGTATGCAAGAATGTCAGGCTTTGCATAAATTGTTCTCTGATATAGGGAGATGCGGTTCGGCGGTTGTCACGGGCTTTCGCTATAAATCTTACCAAGAAGGAATCAATTGTTGATTGACGTGTCAATATTCTTTCAATGAAAACGTCTTCTGCAGGGCCCATGTGCTCGAAGCTGGTTAACTACAACTTCAGTTTCAGCTTGGGTTCAGACGCAGCCGATGCTACAAGCACGAGCGTGTGGCCCTGAACAGTGCCTGTACTGCACGAGCGCGTCGCTTAGCAGGGACGCTAGAAGCCAGGCTCGCGCTTGTATCATCGGCTGCGTCTGGACCCAGCTGAAGCGAAGTATTTAACCGTGGTTAACCGGATTTCCGCTGACGAGGGAGTTGCTAGGTCATGTGACAGGCAGAGTAATGGACGGCGGGGAAACATGGCGTTGCCCCGGTGAGTGAGCGCCGCTCGCTTTGGAACTAATACGTCGTTGTAGCTGCAATATCGGGCGCGTTTGTCAGCAATGATTGGTGCAGGAGGCTTTCGATTTGCCTTACCTCACTTAAAACGCAAAGCATGAGCAATGACCTCGCCGCTTTTTTTAGATAGTCTTTCGATTCTGCCGATTCCTAAGCCTAAATTAACGCGATAGTTGTCGGCATGGCAACGTCTTTGAAAAGTGGATTGCCTTGACTCAATCGGCCGGGTGCTGATAGCACACAAAAGCAGACAGCGTCCCCATAGACCTTTTGCTAAATTTCCCAAGCACCGAAGTGCATGCTACGAGTGTAGTTACACGCGCTGCGCGTGCTGGCGTCTGCAGTAGTAAGTATTCTAAAGCAAAAAGCCTACAACAAATTTTGCCGTGCACGCGCGTTTGTCAACGATTTATTATGATTATTTACTTCGAATATTTTATAAGTGGAAGGCCAGCGCGCGCAGATCGTTGAATTACACTTTCAGTGTTCTCCTCGATGTTAAGGTAATTTACTAATAGGTCAATTTTCACTGGAGCCAAATTACAGGTTTTTCAATTTATGACCGTGTTATATACAGTTCTTACATGCTGGCCCACCATACTGCCGGTGTAACGCCCGCCTTTCACTGCTCACTTCTTTCTCATCGTTTCTAGGACTGAACTTCGTCGTCCTCTTTCGAACTTGGAAGGAAATTTCAACGAGGCTTGCCTTCACTTCAGACAGCCAAATATTTAGAAATTTTCTAAACAAGGGTTAATTTAGTTATACCTTACCGATTACCTGCACCACGAGCAATCAAAATTGTTTCTTGAGCTAAAATGTATGCCGCGCTGTGTCGCCAAAAAAATGGTAGCGCGCATTTTTGGGTCCCCCCATTTCGGGAATCATTCCACGGAAGCCACTTATATTCGCTACAGCCAGGAGGTGACACCAGCTACCAACCCATTATAAAACACGGAGCTATCGCTCATCCAGCCCTCGTCAAATTTGGCTAGGCACTTTTAGGTACCTAGTAGGGAAGGGCGGTTAACTTTTAACCGCGGTTAAAGTTAACCGGCTTCAGAGCAAACGGGCCCAGGAGTGCACGCTCAGTAGACTCAATCTTCCAAGACACCAGTGGAAGCGGACGTCAAGTAAACTGCTTCGCAATTTACGGTACTTACCTCACCATTATAATGACGATCGAAATGTTACATAACGAAATATTGTGTTTCACTGGATCCGGAAGATTTCGTAAAGGTTGTTACATTACTAGTTCCCAGAAAACAAACGCCGTTGCAATATTTTCGGAAGTACCGACACATATAATGTTGTAAGTACAGCTTAGGAGGAGTATGATGAAAGCCATCAGAATAAATAGGAAAACGTTTATTTGCAATGACGACGCTATGAATGAATGGCGTTTAGCGACGGCAAGTTATGAGCATATGGGAATTTATAAGTTCACGTGATTGCTAACTATGGACATGCGGAACAATGACGACCTGTTTTGTCGGGAGATAGAGCAGCCGTGATGACCTGATATCGGACGACTCGTGGCAGACGAACAAGCACGTTTCTTCTCAGCGAATGGTAAGCGTCCAGTGTCAAGCACAGCACGTGGCTACCGACATTGTCGACGTTTCGAACACTTACCGCTTTCGACAAAAGTGCTGGCACCTGGGCTAACTTTGTGGAAAGAGTCGAAGGCTTCCTCGAGTCCACCGCCATCATGAATTGTAACTGAAAACGATCCACTATTCAGTCTGTCGGTGGCGAAACGTATCCGCATCTGCGGAGTCATGGTCGGTGCGTACTCTAAGTGGTTGGAAGTTTAAACGATGCCTGCCACGTCGTACAAACGCGTCATTGACGTTCTACGCTCTCTTTTCCCTACTTTTGCCCTACCGAAAATACTCTTCTCTGATAACGCGCCAAATCTTGCTTCAAATAAAATAAACAAGTCCCCCTCCCCCCCCCCAAAAAAAAAAAAAACGGCATCAGGCATTACATTGGTGCATTATACCTCCGGCAAGCAGAACAGATGGTGTGCGAAACGAAGAAAGCCCTCTTGAAGCTTACCGAAGAAGCAGTTCATTGAAGAATCGCCAGGTTCTTGTTCCAGCAGCACGCGACGGTCTCATCTTATACGGTAAAAACACCCGCCGTAGCAATGTACGGCGGACGAAGAACCACACCCCTCGATCTCATAATACTATGGCCATGAATGAAGATCGAGAGATTCCCAGATCGGGAGTAATGGCAGATTATTCGGTCGGACAACTCGTCTACGTGAGGAATTTCAGCGGAAGTCGGGCCTTCCATGTAAAACTTGAGTAGAAAAGGCTCTATGTTGGTTGACAAGAAGCTTGTGTCATCCCTCTGAATACGTTGGATATCAATGCCCTTGAGTGTAAATATAACGAAATCACAAAACTCTCTTTGTGTATTGCGTAACTGCTCTTGTATATGGTAGTAGAGGCTATGGTGGTGATTTGGACCTTTCACACCGAGGCTCCTTTTTCTTATTTTTCGCCTCATACTCCTTTGCGGTTTCAGTAGGCTTCAAGAATCTTTTGGACGGGGACACTTTACGTCAACGAGGCCATTTGTTCCAAGTAGTCAATCAGGGAATGCTGCTAGAAATTCGTCCTTCATATTAACGAATAAGCCGCACTTCTGGACACTGCAGTTTTCCTGTTCCACGTACAGTTGTAAAACAGCATCCTCCTCATTGATACTAGCATATTCTGTTGCGGGTGAAGAAAGGTCTTTGGGTACACGATACTTGAAACAAGTCTGGCACTGTACGTTGTGGTTCGACACCCACTAATATCGTCGTCCTTATAGAGCCTCATCATTTAATCATTACCTCGTCACCTCATATTGCTCTTCATCAACAGTAAGTACAATAGGCTACCGCCGTATTACAATACAAGAATTGAAAAATTGAGTCGTTCAGTCCTTCAATATGTTTATTCTTTATATAATGTTACTACGTTACATTACCTCGAGACGATCGACGTCCATCGTTGTTCTTCAAATACTTATATAAGGGGGGGGGCGATCGGTGGCCGAGTGCATGTCTAGCGCACACCAGCTCGGAGCACGTGGAGCGAAAGCTCGAGCTGCAGAACCCACCCCGCCCCTGCCCGTTTCTATTAGCGGCGAGATGTTTTGGTGGCGCCCTCCTATGGTTCCCCCTTGTGACGTCATTACCTTGCGAACAACAAGCTCGATGGTGTTCGTAAATAGCATGGTGGAAGCTTGAAATCATAGCGCTCTCAAAGGAACACTGCCAACACCGTCAAATTTAAAGTTCTTTCATACCTCTTATTTCCGTCGATGATAAATCCTTTTCTGACGTCATAGTCAGCGTTCGGCCAATCGTGGAAGGTCGACCACAGCGACGCTTTCGGTCGCGCACGTCGCCAATATGGAAGAGCATCATACCGGCGTGCGGTCGTGTATCACTACTGCGTGGTGCACGTTAAAGACTCCAGGTTTGCGGTTGTACCGCACTGGCTAAATTGCTCATCTACACCTGAGACACCAGACGCCCACTAAGGCAGACTAACGTCCGGCTGTATAAACATACACACAACAATTTAGAATTAGACGCACAATCACAAAGAACACAGCGTGCCGCCTCTTTTCTTTGGACTGTCTTTTTTAACCAGCGCAAGCTCGCGCGTTCTCTCTTGTGAGCCGGTTAGAACTAGAGCCACTTCGATATGGCAGCGTAGCTGCCAGAGTAGCGCCACGCTTTTCCCTGTGCCGCCTCCCACCGTGATTGGTCACACGCGGTACCATAGCAACGAGCTGAGCTGGCTCGGTTTCTTTAGCAACCAAGTGACTACTCGTCACGTGACCTCGCAAGAGCCGTGATGTCACCGGTAAGATGGCAGCGCCCAGAGCTGGTGGATACGAGTTTGTTCGGTGCGCGGTAGTCGACGAATTAATTGTTGACGGGCGCATACGTCCGAGTGTCGCAGTTTTCGAGTCCCAATGCGTGAGCTGGGGTCGGCTGACGTCATTTTGGCTTTTGTGGGCATTGCAAAGAGGATATTTGGAACCATACGTACATGATGATAACATCATAGCACGCGGACATTAATAAGCACAAAACGGGCCCAGCTACATAACATAAATATTACACTCGTAAGAAATAATTATGTCTGTAACTTGTTAATTACAAAGACGAGCACACCTATGAGCATCTAAGTTTAATAGTATGGTTGATGCACTGTTATATGGCAGGCCATTTCATATACGTCATTTGAGCAAACGCCAGCTTGTCACTTGAGAAAACAAACAAAAAAACACTGCGATCAAATGTAAGCTATTGCAACGAAAGCACGTTATATCAAAATCTTCAGAACTGCCGATTCGTAAAATCGTCCATTAGTACAAAATGTTAAAGAGTGCAGGCACTTCTCGCTAAAAGCTGCTGCGATTATTCGGTGACCCAGGGCTGAAACAACTTCTCCTAGGCCCTACACGCGACGTATATCTTTCGTTTCGATTCTCAGAAATTCAAACTTTCAAAGAAAGCTAGAAAAATGCGAAAATTTTATCCTAAAAGCTACTATCGTGAAATTGATGACCAGTACAAAACGTGAAGAATGCGGGAGCTTCCTCGCTAAATGTTTCGGTGATTATGCGGTTACCTGGTGCTGAAATAACTTCTCCAAGGCCTCACATGCGACGCATACATTTCGCATTGATTCTCAGACACTCCAACGTTGAAACAAATCCTAGAGTATGCGAAAATTGCATGCTAAAAGTCTTATAGATCTTCGAACACATCCGAGAATCCGAGCACCGCTACGGCGATATGACTGACGCTGTCGCACAGGTGCTTATCTCAAGAGCGATCTTGCACAGAAAGTATAAAGTCCCATTCTTTCGGATCTTCACGTTATACTGGCGTCAGAGAGCACGATGAAGTCCGAAATCGTCGGCAAGCAGTGGCACATTACCACTACCGCGCACCAAACAAACTCGCATCCACCAGCTCTGGGCGCTGCCATCTTACCAGTGACATCACTTTTCTTGCGAGGTCACGTGACGAGTAGTCACTCGGTTGCTATGAGCACGGTGCCAGCTCGGCTTGTTTTTATGGCACCGCGTGTGACCAATCGCGGTGAGAGGCGGCACAGCGAATAAGCGTGGCGCTACTCTGGCAGCCACGCTGCCATATCGAGTGGCTCTAGTGTGAACGAGTCTTTAGCCACGGAGTACCAATACGTTACCATGTCCACAGTTACGACATATGTTTAGGCTTCCAGAATCAGGTACGTCCTTTAAAATGGGGCGAGCCCACCGCTCATTCTTTGTGACTTCAGCGAGATAAAGCAAAACGAAAGCCGGTTGCACCATTCATCGGCAATGAAATTGGCTAATACTGCAGTGACCATGACGAAGTTTCTCCGAAGCGAGCGGAAAGGGCGCCGCCATGTTTGCCGACACAACCCGGCCCCAAGCAATTTGGTGGCCCCACGCTATTTCGCGAATTTCACGTTGAGGCACGCGCAACCCAAAACCCCGAACGGAGTTTGGGTTCTGCGCATGCGCAGTGCTAAGCCCCAATTCTTTGGGGCCCCAAAGCTATGGGACCCCTGTTATAAAACTCTCTATAACTGTCGTGCTGCTTCAGCTACAGGATGAGCTAAAAGTGAGCTACACTTACCAGCGTCGTGCCTGTGACCGGGAATCGCCACGTCGAATTCGCAGATAATTCCATTGGCGCATATGATAGCCTGATATTTGAGGGCCTGCACTCTCTTGTGACCAGAGAAGTAAATCTTCTGATTCAGAGACGGTCGGCAGATGGGTCTTGCTGTGCCATTTCAACTAGTGTTACCCTCCCTATTATTTGTACCCCAAGCCACAATAAAGTGTCGTTTCAGCGCAAATGTTTTCCGTTTAATAATTTTTCACTGTTAAGAAGGTCGTTCGTTGTCCACAATGGCGGTGCATGCGAAAAAGGCGAGCGTGCCGCGTGGCGTTGTCACAAACCCTATTCTATAAGCACGCTGCGTGAGGTGTCGTTGCGTTGGGTACCCCAAAGCGTTGGGTTCCGCAAAGCGTTGGGGCCCCTATAATAAAACTCTCTACTAGCCTAAAAAAAGAACCCACGGAATACCAAAAAAAAAAAACACGCGACAACGCGTTTGCGCGTGGCGGTTGCAGTGTTGTCAGACGTGCTCTGAAGGAGCGAAGTCCACCTGATCACTTGAGGGCTGTCCGATACAGGGCTTTGCGGCAGTAGGTGCTCGCGCCCGTGCTCCACGAGTGGTAACTTTAGCGCTATCTTTCTGTCTTTCTGAAACTTACCGATTGAGTGGTTTTCAATTAGGCTCAGAGGCAAGTTTCTTAATGGAAACGTAGGTCGATTTTCACTAATTAAAAAGTTCATTGGTCATTTTAAGTAATTAACGAACTAATTAATAAGTATTCCGCATTTTCTGACGTCCGCCACCACGAGTAATGCGATGCCAAGAAAATTAAATTTTTACCTCGAATACACTCAGTTCAGGAATTTTTGTCGCTCTTCGTTGAAACACCCGTATATATATATCCGCGTTGTTCTTGAGATTAAAGGCGTTCATTAAGCGTAATATTAAAACCAACTGACAGGCTAGTTGGTTACACATAAGAGAAAAAACACAGTGCAAGAAAGTGCTGTACAACTTCTTCCAAGACAGAAATGAAAGTTCGTCTCTAGTTCCTTCTGAATCTTAGAACGAGTTCTCGTTACAAGTTCCAAGGGTTCGAAAGAAATTCCTGCCCGTTACATTTGTAAGATGGAACGTGTCGTTAAATTGATAGTACAATTGCGTATTCAACTGAAACACTGTGCGAGATAATCCGTGGATAAAATAAAGCAAGCGAGTGAAAATGTCCCCATCAAACTACGTATCGAATTCCAAGAAGCGAAAGCGTGCAGGCGATATCGTTAGGAAACATCACAACGTCAGGGTCACATTTGTTCCAGTTCTTTGTATTCGACTATCTTTCGGACACTGCCCAACACCTTGAAATCGGAGGTTGAAATAGGCGATAATAAAAAAGCCTATAGTCCGTTACATGTTAAGAGTGAAATAGAAGCGACTCTGATCTCTCTCCACTTTAGAAAAGCGAACTCTGGATAGGAAGTAGCCTCCTCTCAAACGCTCGCTCTGCTGACGTGGAAAGAGAACTTCACTCTTAACCTCTCACCGACTACAAATTTCTACTATAGGTTCAAATAAATTTATGAAATATATAGGAAAAAATATTTGTTCCTTCTGCAGTTTTTTCGAAATGTACTGAGTTCCCGTTCCAGTTCTACTGATGGAAGATGGAACGGCGGCGTTCCTACGTTCCTCGTAAAAGGAATCGCGCTCCAGGAACGCCGTTTCGTCAACACGGGTGCAGAACAGAACGGCTTGTAGGAGAAGACAGGACAATAAAGCATTCCTTTCTGGAATGAATAAACTTGCACATGGAAAGTTTTTAGCTATTCACGCTCAACAAATATCAAAATCTCATTAAATTCGCCATTTCGTAAAACACCAATGCTTTATTGTGTGCCGCGATCGTATCGAAAGCCAGCCGTAACAACGGGTAAACGAAACAGATCACAGGCACGGAGCAGACGTAGTCGAAGCCTCACGTAGCCAATCGAGCCGACCGAGCGGCGAGCAGATGATGAGAACAGCGTCGGTGCGCAAGGCAGTCTGGGATTGAGTGATTTTTTAGGATTCGCTGTTGTCACGATTTCATGCCGGGTCCTACGGTATTAAACATCCTTGCAAGCGGGGCTTCATTGTCTGAAAAAATAAAGAAAGAGACACACCCCCGTAATCCAAAAAAAAAAAGGTGGGAGAGCGTGACTTTTGTAACTGCACACAGCTGAATGCTTCTTTTCGCAACAAAAAATAAAAATAAATTTCAATTCTTCCAAGAATTACGTAATCGGTGAAACTATATAAAGCGAACACGTCTGCCCATATTCCAACACACGTTTGAGATGTTGTCAACGATGCTCGCCCTGAAACATTTGGTGTTCTGTCTAAGCGTTTTTGCGGCGTACGCCGACGTAGAGTTTGAAAAGTTGGGAGAGACCACCGGACAACAATCCTGACCTGAACAGGAAAGACCTTGGAGCGATGCAGGATGCGTGGAAAGTATGATTTATTTTCACCGGGGATATAATTTTTTTAACAATATTGGCCATCTGCACTGTCAGGAAGCGATTGCTGGTTCAGTCGAGATCCTGTTTAAATTAGTATGGAGGTGGCTTTCGGATGACCTTACGAATATGCATGCACCCGAATAATGCCCCTGCTGAAAGCAAACTCCATTGCGTAGTAAAAAGATCGCAGTCCATTGCCTTAAAATTTTATATCCGGACACCGTTAGTTACAATTTGTTTTTATTTTTATTTTTCACTAACGTCTTGCGCTACGTTTTGGGCGAAGTCTGAGCCTTCGGAAATGTGTAGTTTTTAACCGTTAAAAAAAAAATCAGCTTCGTTTTTTTGGCAGCGGCTTGATGTATTGGTTTCCTAGGTGGCACGAATTTCAAAGGATGATAGAAGAAAATGTGAGGACTATAATCATAAATCAAAAACGAGCTGAATGAAGAATACTGTATGAAGCTAAAACAAAGTTCACATTAACTGAAGGGCGTGTTTGTATCATTGACTGGTAACAGAAAGAATAACACAAACACGGGAAGTCGTCCCTCGTCCCGAGTTTGTTTTATTCTTTCTGTTGCCAGCTAAAATACCGCTGCCATTGTTCTTACTTAATATCAATATTGATTGTTCGTTCGTTTCCTCCGACAATTTTGTTAATTAATGTTACCTTTACAAGCAGGCACATTCTTTGTAAGCCTTTTTAGTATGCTATTTAGTCCCTCATCAGCTATACATGGTCGCTTTCATTCTTCTGGAGAATCAATGTAGTGTTTTCACTCGTAGACGACTTGGACGAAAGTGGAGCGTGCATATCGACGACGTTCATCACAATTTATTATGAACGCAACGAAACTTTTGTCTGATAGTCTTCTTACGTTTAGCTTAGCTTTGAATAAAACTGTCTTCACATTACGGCTTTATCAATGCATACAAAGCTAATCCAAAGGACAGCATTTAATTTACGTAAAAAGAATTACAAAAACAATAATATATTTTCAGACAATCATGGGTACGGCGAACCAGAGCTATTATCTCATTTATAGTGGCGGATTGGGGACGGAAAGGCATTACAGAAATGTGAAATGCCTCCAAGTGCATTCAAGCGGCCTCAATCACACATTGAAGAGTGCAAATTACACATCAAAATGGTACAACACAAGATCTCAAAAAATGTAAGCATTTTCATTGTTTCATAATGTTCTCAACATGAACGGTTTAATAAAATATCCAACCATTTATATATGGTATTTTGGAGCCCACTGAAGTGGTTAGTTGCCTTTTTGAAAACCGATAATTATCCGCCTAGGAATTCTACTAAAGTATGATAGAGTGCTTGAATAAGTTTATTCGTTAGTCACTAATTTGGTATATATGTATACTATTTCGAACTGTATGCTGAGGCTTAAAAATAAGATTCATACAAAAGTACAAAAAGCTTTTTTAATAATAAGATAGGATGAATAGTATGGCAAAATAGTGACATAGTCTGAGTCCCGCATATGCACTTGCGCCCAGCATATATGGGTGTGCCGTTGTAAATACACACGGCAAAAATTCATTTCGACGATAAAGTACAGGCTGCGAGGACAACCAAATCCTTATTATACGTGGCCGGATTAAAGAAGCAAGTAACAGACGACGATAATAAGCCCTGGAGAACGGGACAAGAGAGACAAAGAACAAACACAAATTTCCAAAACACAAAACAACTAATAAAACCCGTTTGCTCTACTGACGTCTAACTCCTGGTTAGCTCAGTTAGTAGAGCGCTCCACTTAAAATCGAGAGGTTCCTGGTTCGATACCAGGACCAGGCGGATTTTTTCGGTCGCGCACCAGTCACCTAGCTGTGTTTTGGAGATTTGTGTTTTTCCTTTGTCCCCCTTGTTTCACTTCTCCAGGGATTGTTATCGTCATTCTTGTCCAGCTCGCTTGCACCTTTGCATTAATTGCATTGTCACCATGTAACAGACATCGCTTTAGACAATAGGAAAGGATGTTTTTCCGCAAGCCAAAAAACAAGTATGAAAGCTTCGCAAACTGAGCAACTAAAGCTGACAAGATATATGCTCTCACAAAAACTATATCACATACAATCTTTGGGACATTTGCATTATCTTACGTGGTATATAACGAACAAATATTAGAAAATATGCAGATGAGTGACTGGTACTGAATTATTTATTAGTAAGGTTATTTCTTTAGCATGTTTTTGATTATTTCCTTTCTAGGGACCATATGGAGATGAAGATGGCCCGTGATATATTCAAACGTGGTTTCTGATTCCCGAAAATGTTTTTTTTGTGTTTTTAAAGCTCATAAACAAGAAATCAAGCGTGTAAACGTTGCGGGACAAAGAGTGAGAGAACCTCTGGAGCACCACAAGCGCGTGCCACGAGCCAGCAATTTTCGTATCGCGTTCAACGCGGCGGCTAATGCTCCCGGAACACCTCTGTTTTCCTGCAATAGACCGATCCATAGCCTCCTCTGTACTGACAGAGCCTGGCAGATCGCCACGAAACGCGGCCGCTGAAAGTGAAAAGGTAGAGCGGCAGACAAGAGGCTAAAGCCCCTTCACGTTTTAAAAGTAGCGCAAGGTTCGTCGATGCACGACGCACGTGCAACGTGCAGCCTTTGGGAAGATCATGGCGGCACAGTGCAGCACTGAGCTAGATTTCAGACGCCATGAATTTCCTAGAAGTGGCGCGCGGCACGTGCCTCCAGCATTTCTACAACAATGAATGGCGCCACTTTTCCCAGGATAGAAGGGATTTACAAGAGGCATGTAACGGGCGCCCCGCTGCGGCGAGACGCCGAAACACGCTTGTCCCGAGCGATGAAATCTCCGCTCTTGCTTCTCGCGTTCCTCGGGCTACCGCTTCTTTTCTCATCGGGTTTGAAAACCATGTTTCGGGTCGTCGCCGCTGCAAAAGCTGTGCGCTGACTACAGGCTTCCCGAGAAATGCTCTGCGGTACCAGATCCTCGCGCTCCAAATCTGCAACCGGGCACTCTATGGCTTCGTCATCGAACTGCCAAGCTTTGTGAGAATAGAGGACGCTATGACCGATTTCACCAGCCAGTTTGACTACGCCACCGCTGTCGCAATGCATCGAGGGAACTTTAGTCTTCCTGCACGTGCCCGAACCTGGCTGGAACTCTGCACGTTAAGGCGGCTTCACGCATGCGCCAAACGCTTGGTGAGATGGGTCTATTCTGTTCAATGCGCTTATAACACACATTGGAAACACCAAAATGACAAGGCGGTGTGGTGCAGTGGTTAGCGTACCTGACGGGTAGTTATGAGACTACGGGTTCGAATCACGGCGCCGTCAGGAATTTTGTCTTTTGGGCGGCTATGTAACGATTATTTCATCAGATCAGTACGGTTCATTTTATCTAAATATTTTCGACAAATGATCTTCACATATTCTTCAATAACATGGTGCGTACAGGACACTGGTCGCTTTATTATAACAGTACGATAGGTCTGTATCTCGATTGTGTATCGGCGTATGCGGCGTAAAAGTTCGTGTGTTCCTTGCGCACCTCATACGTTTGTTTACTCCGAAACGGAATCACGTGCTTTTATATTCCCCTGTTTTCAACCAACGTCGCCATTTGATTGGCGTGCTCCTCTTTGCGTTCCGTTGCGCGAGCGGCGCATTTCGGAACGCTTGCCAGCCATAGTTAGTCAATATGTCTGACTTGGCACAAGCGAGAGAAAACACGCCCCCTTCCCCTGGAATATTGCAATACTGCTGCGTAAACTGAAAAAAAAAATAAGAAAAATATGTATATTGAAATATTTGTTGATTTGTGGCCGAGTGCGGCAGTTATGGGAGTGACGGTGCCCCGTCATTGGGAGCACACATAAGTCGACAAAATCAGTTTCTTTCCGCTGCTACAGTCGGCTTCAGCACCTTGGTGAACCGCCTATTGACTCGATCACACGCCTTAATCTTCGGCGATGCTAATCTGTAAAAATTTGACAGCGCTGGGTTCCCAAACCCACGGGAGACAAGGTAGTACTACTACAAGTGGCGTCACTCAAAAGCCGGGTTGAGAGTTGAGGGGTACTGCGACATTCGATTCTTTTAATTTTTTTAAATAAAAAGTAGCACGGAAGCAAAAGTGCTTTCATGTTCTTTATTATATAGGTGACATGGGCTGATTCTCGCGGTTAATTGGCCAAAGCCTGAAAATCGTCGCACCGCGCCTGTAAGGTGTACAATCTGTACTCACTGAAAGCACAAATGTGACCCTATTGATCGGGCCACGAAAGTAAACAAAAATTAATTTCATCAGGGCGTGGTAAAAACAAGAATTCGTCAAAACGGCACACACTGCACCGCACAAAGAAAACCAAAAAGGGCCATTTACAAAATGGATTCACTTACTAGAAAAAATCGTGAGCCATTCGACTCTGTGAAAGTGCATGGCCAGCGAAGCTGTACACCACCACAAATGACTCACCAAGAGACACACAAAATCACTTCACAAATTGTTTATTTACAGTGTATATACATCATTTTGAAACGGTAGTTATGATTGCTTTGTGATCACTATAATATACACTAATCGGTTCAATTACAACTTTGGTGAGATTCTTTGCTAAAGTTCAATTAATACATATAATGCTTTACATATATAAAAGCTGCTGCTTTTATATATGCAAAGCAATGACGTCACCTGACTCGAGCGGGAGAAGGCAAGCAAAATTCCATACATTCAAGATAACAACCCTGAAACTTTGCAAAAGACTAAAAAGCTGAGCAAGACTTAAAGCATGTAAAGCACCTTCACGCGCAGCTCAATAGACTTTAAGAAATACTTTGTAGCCTTGAAGGGCGATGTCTTCTCTGCACCTTGGCAGAATGAGATGTCCATCACGTAGTAGCCGGACAAAAGACAGGCAGCAGCACCTGTGATGTGGCGAATACCTTTCTCCGACACTAATTCATCCATAAGAATTTCGAATAAAACAGGGTCGAAAATATTTCGTCCTGACCTCCGTGGTTGGCCTATACAAGAAAACAGTTGGTTCGGGTGAAGGTGGATCCTAGAAAAAGAAACACGAATTGCTTTTAATTAGAAGTACCTGAATGAAAGAAGCACAATCAAAAAACAGTTGGAAACAAAGTGCATTGTTATAGTTACTATTAGCCACAGCTGTGGTACCATTATTCAAGAGGTTTTCAGTTGGGACTAAACACATCGTTTACTATTTTTTCTAGAGCCGTAAAATTATATTAAGTAATATAAGATAGGCTATTCATCTCACAACCACAATTATCACTGTTGAACAACCAGATATATTTCCTCGTTTGGTATCTTGGATTGAAGTTGTTGGATGACATAGGTCTAAGTACTGTTCAATCAAAATGCCACGCTGATGAAAAAGAATTCCTGAAAGTTCTGGCTTACCGTGTCCAGAATAGAAAATGCTGACTGTTACATGTTAGACAGAGGCAAAAGGAAAGAGCATGTTGACTTGACCTCTTAAAGGAAAACAAAATAAAAGATCATAACTTCACTCGCTCCTCTTAATTCCAAAATAAAATACATTCTGGCTCAATGTGAATGGAAACAAATCAAACTAAGTAGTAAAATCTTTTAAGCAGGTTATAGACACTTTCAGCGCGTGCCAGATTGAGCCGCCATTGTTGACCTTCTCTTGTCTTACCGAGATGCCGAGCCACTGAAGCGGGCGTTGACGAGCCTTCCGTTGACGAGCCTCTAGCGATGCAAAACTATCGATAAATTGACTCTCGATACTATCGATAGTTTTTTTTTCAAACCTATCGATAGTGTCTCAGAACTATCGATAGTCGACTATCGATAGTACTATCGATAGTTTTTCGATAGTCGACTATCGATAGTTTTTTTTTACTATCGATAGTCAGATTTCTGGCGACTATCGATACTATCAATAGTGCTATCGATAGTTTTGCATCACTATAGTCCGTTACAACTCAAGAAGGTAGGGGGAGGGTGAGACGGGCCGGGGAGGAGGACGCAGACGGAACGCTAAGAGAGAAGGAAATTTCCCCATCTCTTCTCCAGCTTTCCGTCTGCTTCCTCCTCCCAACACTTCTTACCCTCGCCCCACCTTCTTGAGTTGCAAAGGACTATAGCGAACACAGTTGCCGCATCGCCGCTCACCTCCCTTTCTCCTCTCCTCGTTCAAACTCCCGTCTTCGTCCTGACTGAAAGCTGAACCAAAGTTGGGATGGTACGTGCCTGGGCTAGTTGGTGTCCCATTTGAAAAAAATAAATAAATAAAGCGATAAAAAGAGAAGAGGGAGCGACGCAAACTACTAGTGTCCCAAAACTATCGATAGTAAATCGTCGACAGTACCATCGATAGGTTTACGATAGTCGTCTATCGATAGTTTTCCGATAGTCGATTAACGATAGTTTTTCAAAAGTCGACTATCGATAGTACTATCCATAGCTTTTCGACAGTCGACTATCGATAGTACTATCGATAGTTTTTCGATAGTCGACTATCGATAGTACCATCGATAGTTTTCGATAGTTTTTCGATAGTCGACTTTCGATAGTCGACTCTCGATGTCTATTCATAGCGCACCCAATCGTTTTTTGGTAGTTTTTCGATAATCGACTATCGATAAGACTATCGATATGTTTTCGGTAGTTTTTCAATAGTTTTTCGATAGTCGACTATCAATAGTACTATCGATAGTTTTTCAATAGTCGACTATCGATAGTACTATCGATAGTTTTTCGATAGTTTTTCGATAGTCGACTATCGATAGTACTATCAATAGTTCGATAGTTTTTCAATGTCGACTATCGATAGTACTATCGATAGTTTTTTTACTATAGATAGTCAGATTTCTGGCGACTATCGATACGATACTATCGATAGTACTATCGATAGTTTTGCATTACTACGAGCCTCCACAAGGGCCTATGCTGGGGAGAAGGACACAGTAAGACTTAAAATGGCAATTTAACCTGTCCTGCTGTGGTAATGATGAAGTGAAGTGAACGGAATAAGAGGGAACAAAAACTGAAGAAGGTCCCTATGGCGGCGCCCATGCACAGCTGCCTGAAAGCGTCTATATAAGCTGTTGTAAATGCAGCTCTAAAACCCTGGTAAATTGGGAATGTAATAGGCAAAATATCGAAACACACAATCTAAAATTACTCTAACATGCACAACAACGTGTTGTCTATTCATTGCGCACCCAAGCCGAAGTTTATGCTTACCTGAGTGGCTTCGCTTTTTTAAGGCTTTTTTACAATCCCTAAAAAGACAAACCTTTAGCAAAGCATGGGCTGACATTCTTACTTACTGAACTTCTCTGCGTGTACAATAGGCAGGTATCTGCTTTACAACCCTTTCTTGTTAAATAATTATAAAAAGTCATCAAAGTTCTTGATCAAATATTAAAGTGTCATGCTCAAAAAGAGGCTTTTACCTCCCTTTTCAAGTATATTTATCCGACTGCAAAACAATATAATGCTGTTAAATAACATTGACTTGGTTTCATCTGGGCAACTGACTATGATCTGTTGAAGTATTGAATAGAGTATAAAAATGCTAGACAGGCATTTCTGCACTTGGCCTGTTTTAAGCGCAAGAAAAAAATTCTAACCTTGCAGCTTGTCACTCTGTGCAAGTTTTTTTCTTCGAAATCCTTCAGTTGTTGAATGCACCGAGACAAGGGGTAATACTTTGCTGTCAATTCAAGCAGGTTCACCAGTTGCCTTTTTTCTCCAATAAAATTGCAACTGGTCCCTTTTAATAGATTGAGTTCTTGCTGTAGCTGGAAAGTAAATTATTTCTTGTTTGATCATCACTAAAATACAAAAATGCAATATTATTTCCTTTAGAGGGACCAGTAGTGACATTATACTATACTGCAAATGAACCAAACACCTTGAAGTTGAAAAGGTTATATGTTCTAGCTTCGATGACCTTAGCGATATAGAACTGTTTATATACACCTTAGAAGAGTATTATGAGGCGCTTTAAAACATTGGCAATTTCGGCTTCGAGAAATTGTGCCCACATTTATTTTTACGCTTAGTTTTAAATGTGGCACATTACCAAGCATTGGTTTGTTGAATTAAAGGAATTGAATTGCTGTTGAGGTCACGTGACGTCAATTCTGCAACTAAATCTAGCGGAGAAACTGAATTTGTTCATAGATGAATTGACACCAAGTCATGTGATGTCATTTTCCCCGCTAAATCTAGAGAGAAAACTGAATTGGTGTTGAGGTCACGTGACGTCAATTTTCCCGCTAAATCTAGCAGAGAAACTGAATTTGTTTGTAGGTGACGTGACACCAAGTCATGTGACATCATTTTCGCCGCTAAATTTGGCGGGGAAACTGAATTGGTGCTGAGGTCCCGTGACGTCAATTTCCCGCTAAATTTAGCACGATTGCGCTGACGCCGACGCCAACATCGACGTCAACGCCGACGCCGCGAAACACGGAAACAGGAGCCTAAGAGCTGCGCTCTAAAAAGCCACTTGAAAAGCTTCTGATTGCTTTCTTGTTTAAGTATGCGGTGTAGTCCTCCACAATTTCAACTTGGGGATGGGGTTGGGAGAAAGAAATACCCATGTGTGGAAGCAGAAAAATATGGAGGCCAGCAACACAAAATAATCTCTGCCTGTTTCCCCCTCCTCCTTATGACGCGCTCTTCTCAACCTCGTCTGCATATATTCCTGGCATAAACGCATCTCAAACTCAGGCAAAGGGATAAAAGGTGACGCAAGTAATCAGTTTCAAACACCGGTAACCTGCGTGTTAGTTGAATTGAGGCATTGTTATTAGTCCTTAGTCCCGTCGGTACCCTCACAGGTTTTTGTAATATACAATTAAATTGAATCACCTGTAAGCTCCTTCCCCCATGTGTGCAGTATAGGGTTGCAAGTTCACTGAGACAAGTCGGACGAACTTGAAACTATAAAAACTTGTGAGCTATATTTTAACTCTTCTGTGGAGTAATAGAAATATCGTTTTCAAAATTTAGATGTAAAAGATGTACAAATTACCAGTTTTTAAATGCAGAGGGCCAGGTACAGCTCAGTAACTTCAGTAGTGGTCTTTTCAGTGATAAATGTCTTCCTTGCCTGGGACGTTTAATCATTTTGTTGAGCAGAAGTTCCCCACTTGGCGCAGTCTCAACAACCACAGCCTTCCATGAATTGCAATGACATTGTCATTATCTCTTGTTATAATGTGGAACCTAAAATATACAACACCAAACAGATCTATAAAATTCCAATGGACAAAGTTGTATGCAATAATAAGTCCTATGAAATGTATTTTGTGTTATATAAGAAATTTGAATTGAAATCCTGGGTGTTAGTGCTAAATAGATATGCTACGTTATATGCTCACTATTTAGCAGTAATGAATAAGGTCGTGCAGTGGAACTTAAGACATTGTGTGTCTTCATATATATATATCAATAGACCAAATAGACCATCCGAGTATTTAATATGCAGTATATACCTTCAAAGAGCAATTAAGATTTTTCCAAGGTACATTTAGCTGAATAACCCTATTTGAGAACAGCCCCAATGTTTCTTCCAGCTTAGGTTTATATTTTCTAATTATATCACAAAGTCAGGTTGCAAAAAAACTTACCTAAGTTCATTTGCTTTTTTAGATGAAATAACGGTGGGGAGTTTTTCCTTTCACTCTCTCTCTCTTTCACCACCTCATTTGGCGTTGTTTTGTTCCACTTTCTTCAGGTATGAAAGCAGTGACCTCTTTTTTTTTTCCTTTGTAATGAGGTGAGTCACAGAAAGTCCTACAATGAGAGTGAAAATACAGTGAATTTGCTACAGTTCTTGCAGTAAGCGAGGAAAAAAGTATTACCAATATCAGAATAAAAGCAAAACGTCTTCTTAACCTAAGCGTCCAGTTGAGTCGACCAAGAAGGAGTAGCCTCCTTGGGAGGCACACATGGCATCATCTAGTGAACGATCTGGTTTTCTGGGAAAAAAGTACAAGATCGCTTACAGCTTTCATTATGAATTGAAGGATCCCCAATTCTGCTGCTGATTGAATTTTGCTCAGAATGTCGTCTGCAAAGGATGTTACAAACTTTGTTCATGCCGTATTTCACTAAAGTTAATGAAGCCGTTTACTCATTTCACAAGGCCCTTGTAAACAGCGGATAAAATTCTAGAAGCCAACATCTTTCTGGTTATTGATACAAATTAAAGTATTTGTTTTTCTGAAAAATACAAAACTTATCTTAATTTTTCGGCAATAACCAGAGCACATGTTTTCTTGTTACTGGAGCAAAGAGTTGTGACGCTACCTGAGTTATCCAGAAACGTAACTAAAGTCCCTGTCACTGTGAGTTATCCTCGCATGCTTTTTGAGATGACTAACTTTAAGGTAGCAACGGAAAACACTGCACCAGCGTTGGCTCATGTTGGAATCACGCAGTACCAGGACAAGTCTCCTCAAATGCCGAAAAATCCGGTTCTATTTCCGCGCCACGAAACACGTGCAAGTTTCCGCATGCCACAAGAACGGTCGGTTAAGCGTTCACTTGCACGTAGAGGGATAGGATAGCGCCAGTGCATACAAATCAAAAAACAGCTTTGCTTGCCGCTTTGCGCCCATGGCAGCCTCGACCACCGATGCGCAGAACCGCCAAAACGTGCTCTCCCTTTGGCAGCTGAAACCAACCTGACACAACCGAAACCAAAAGAACGATCGGAGGGATTTTTCCTTACCTTCAGGCTTCGAAGCCTTGAAAAAAAAGTCTCTAAAGTTATCTTCTGTCAGGCACCCTGACATGTTTTAAGCACCAAGCGATCAAGCCCTAATGGTTTCAACGCTCAAACCTCTTCCACTGCTTCCACTTTAAACCCAAAGTCTACCAAATACTTCTACTTTTCAAACTTCAACTGCTTCAA
>JAZHYW010053653.1:0-16432 GCA_037355805.1 Ixodes ricinus
GAACTAGGTGATTGGTCCACAATGTTGCGAAAAAAGATCCAAGTTTGCCTGACATGAATAGGGGTTTTGTAATATACGACTTGATATGAGGTAAGTGACTGACACCTTTTAAATAATATGACGATCTAAAACAGTCATTTTCCAGAAATGACTTCAGTTGCACCTTTAACAATAAGATATCGCCACAACGCACCATGAAAATACATCTGTTCGTTCATACAAAACGAACAAAATTATATGCATATGGCTCAATAGTGCATACAAAAATAAAAAAATACTTCCCAAAGGATGTTCTTGTATTCGGACGAACTGTGTAACTAAGTAGATATACAACAATCATAACCGAAAACAGGAATCTCATCCACGTGGATAAAAGGCAATTTAATGTGTTTTCACGAGTGTTAGGTTTGTACAAGACAAGCCTTTACGCAAACAAAGTTTCTGTGTGCCCTAATAAAAGTCCTAATAAAAAAGAGAAACTAAACAATATGATTATTCATCGTAGATAGAAAAGCTTTAAATGTCATTTTGTTAGCACCATATTTTTCGTATTTATTATTCACCAGTTTCGAGGATACCAGGTTCAGAAATTTACCCGGTACATCGTTAAATGTGCCAGGCATTTGTCCTGGGACATCCTTCACCTCTGCGCGGTTTTCTCCCTCCCAATACCCCGTTTCCTCCTGGCAGTATACGCTGCAAACTGCGCTCGTGCTATTTCAGAAAGTCATTCGCAGTTAATCAGGCGCTTTCACTTCCGGCCATGCGCGCTCATATGTTTTCTTATTTTCACTCTAGTCCACAAGTGGCGGGTTCACAAAACGAGACTATTGTAGTTTTATTTATTTTTCTTACATGAAGGAAGTCCGGATTTTTTGAATTCACAAAATAAGAAGTTATCGCTTTCAAAAATGTTAAGATCCCAGACGGCGGAGTGTACCGGCTGATCTGGTTTTATTTTTACCGCGTGGAATACTTTGCCTGCTAGAAAGCTTCCTTCAATGCGTTACTCCAGAAATCTGATCAGCTCCCTGACGACAAGTCGAGGCTCCTTGTTCTTCGGTGTTTTCCATTAAAAAGGTTTCAGCGCAATAAATCGCTCATTAATTTCTATTCAGACACAATTGTATTATTATCGCTGATCTATTTAAACTGGGCACGGCTACAGGATCTAAACTAGGTCAATATACACAATGAAGCAGGCTGAGGCTTCCGGCGAATGCGAGCGAAGCTCCTAATAAACAATACTTCGGATGATTAAGCCTTGCTGATTTTATATCTCCATAAAAATATTCAAAATCATAATTTGCATTGACATTATATATGAACTCATCGGTGCGTTCACAAAACAAACTCAGGTAGTACCTTTAACAAAACGAAGATTAACGTATCAAACACTCAACGTGTTCTCTGTTTTCTTTTTACTACCGATCAAACGAAATAATATCGGCGAAACCGGCGAGCACGATCACGTGCTTTAGAAAGGTCGCCGTCATTGTTAAATATAACATTCAATTTAACAGTTTAACCTCAGGAGGGGTTTCAGTGGCAACAGTTAAAACAAAAGAAAGCCCATTTACAATTAAAGGCAGGATGTTTTTCGATTTCCATGCAGCGACAATGCTAGTTCTCTGAAGCAGGTCATCAAACGCAGAAGCCAATGAGTAATTTCCAGGGCGCACGTGCCTCAATTGCATGTCACGTGGAATATTTTAATACCTGTCGGTGTAATATAAGCAGCAGCACTGCATCACGTTTAGGGGTAGTTAGCTAGAGACAGCTACAGCTAATCAAACCAAAATGTTTCCTTTAACTGCCGCCATACTGTTCAGCATCGTCTCAGCGGGCATCGCTTCAACGCAGAAACCAAATATTACGTTTTGTTCAGGCAAGTATTACAGTCGCTCTTCTTACCTCTTTGGCTTCGTATAGAGTGCAAAGGTTGATGTCGCGATGCTATATAGTATTTGCGATATCATTCAACTAAAATGAAAGTAAATTCGGGGGCTTTACGTGCCAAACTAGCGAAGGGCATCGTGCACGCCCCAGCGGAGGACTGAGGATTAATTTGAACAACCTGGGAATCTTTTTGACTGCAACTGAAATCTAGTTTACTCGGCGCCTTCACCGCGGTATGCTTCCGTCAGATTGCGGGAACAACGGCCGGATTCGAACGCGCCACCTAGGGATCTGTAGGCCGGCTGCTTAAACATGTAGCTACCGACGCGGCTTCAACAAATATGAACCTTTATACATTGTTTCAACATAAGTCTAAACGCAGTCAATGGACTAAGAAACATACAAACACGAACACGCATACTAAATGCGCAATGTCACAGCACATTCACCGTGCTTGATTCGTTTATCGGATGATAGCACGCGTAGTACAAAAAAGATTACGAAAGCCGTGACGTTGCACTTTCTGCGCTTCTGGATTCAATCTCTCGGGTAGTAGTGTCGGCTACGCTCGCACTTACAGTGAAAATAAGTATAGTTAACTTTTAGCAATCAAGATATATAAAAGGAGTATCTCAACTCGTATGACAAGATCACGCACACCTTCATTCTCAATTATAACAATTTATAAGTTGTTTTCTTTAGTTACAACCGTGTCAATATATGTCTACCTCACGGCAGTCACTTTTGCAGCCGATGGAAGACACCTGAATCATAACCCTAAAACCTCAGGAAGTCTCTTGTGTGTGTGTGTGTGGGGGGGGGGGGGGGCATTTTTAAAATTTTCTAGATACCGGGTCAATTTATGAATCCTTTTAGTTGACGCTTGACTGTAGAGCATGATACTTTTGTTTGCTTCCATGTTCGCGTGTTTTATGATATTGGGTATTAATTCTAACCAGACTTGGGAAGTAATCCGTTACAAGTAACGGGATTTCTTGTAATTCGCTACTTTTACAAGTAATTTTATAATTGCCACGCCACGTTACTTTTTTGCGGGAGTAATTTGTAATGTACTTTCGTTACAAATATTGGTAACGGATTACTTTATTTCTTGTTACTTTCTCTAGAAATATAAACATAATACAAAACCTGGAGCAGTATGAGCAGGCAATTCAGCAACATAAAGATAGCAAGTTCAACAACAAAAAATATCGTGCCCAGGATAACGACCGAAATGAAACCACAATTTTTTGTATGACCGGTCACTAGAACTACTAGAAAAAGTGCAAGGCCTATATAAATTTGAGAAAAAATAAGAGATCAAGGAGAGAACGCCGAGTAGGCGTTGCCTTCTTGATCTCCTAGTGGAGGTAGACGCTGCTGCTGAGCATGCATCACTGCTAGCGTTGTCTGCAGAATTCCAGAGATCATATCCGGTCGACGTAATGGCGGGTGTGGTTGTAGCCTTCGCTGCCTTGTCAGCTTACAGGTGAACGGAGTGCACCTACATTCTTTCTCTTAAGTACAAGATGTGCTTTTTGCAAGGACTTTTTTACAAGTACTACACTGGCCAAATTACTCTTCGACAGTGGGTAACAATGTCGCCATGTTCTGGCAGACTAAACTCCTGCTGTATAAACAACTAACGACTAACTTTTTGTTTGTTTGTACCATAATGCGGGCGTGTGAGAAATGAGAAGTAGTTTTGCAGAACATTTCTTGAAAACATCAAAATTGTTTTGTTGTTTTCTTGATAAGAGTACGGGAAAAGTAACGTGAAAGTAATTTGTAACGTAACCAGTAATGTAATCCGTTATTTTTCAGCGAACGTAATTTGTAACGGTAATCCATTACATCTGAGACTCGGTAATTTGTAATTGTAATCCATTACATTTTTCAAGTAACGGGCACAAGACTGATTCTAACATTAAATGACTATTTTCAGCTCCGGTACAATTGTCTTTGTACTTGGGAGGATGGCGATTACTCACTGAGATAGCTTTTAGTTACATGTGCCTCATCCTACGATTCCTCAGAAGAGAGTCCGTTTGTTGGGTAGAAATATCATTATATGTTATGGCATACAACTTGACAACAAATATTATACTGACGAGTGCATTCTACACCGTTATGTTGCAGCTACATCACGTCGTGGTCGTCGATGACGTCACCATCACCGACGCGGCGGTTGGCAAAACGATGGTCATTAGCTACGTGGGCCAATTAACTCAAGCCCTCAACGATTCCCCGTCGCTCAAATTCACCATGACCCAAAACAATGGAGGTGGTCAAGTCCCCTGCATTAACGACTTGGGATCCTGGTGAGATGCATTCAGCACATTTTGGCACTCGATTCGTGATCTCAGTTAAACTTGCTTGAGTATTTCGGAAATTTTACCTCAGCCCCTATGCCATTAAAACTACTTCCGCATAAATCTCTAGTTCGATCAAAGCTTGAATTTACACCATCAAACCAGCAACCTTGGCCACGCGACACTGGTGACTAACTTCGAAGCTCTGCAAAATCGCGGGGGCACCTTTTTATATATTGTAACGATCATCGCACCGCTACTGTCTCGTCTATGAAAGCCACTTTATCCCTTCCTCTCCTTTTAATACGTCGTAAAAATATCTCCTTTGTAACTTTTCTACAAAATGTATCATTCCAACATTTCACAAAAAGTAAATTCTTCCTTAACCCCTCATACATTTCTGCGCATGTGGACCATAATATTAAAGTCGGCATACCTCATTGTCAAATATCTGGATACACCACTCCTTCATACTAAGAACGTCATCAGATTGGAACCGCCTTTCATCAGCTCTAAACAAACATAAAATCAATTGAACTATGTAAAAAGAGGCGTTCACAAACCGCCCTTGCTAACACTCCGGACGAATTATTTTCTAAAAAAAATTGCTTACTTTATTTTTATTCCTACTGTGGTGGTTTTTAAGTGTTGTTTTGTGTACCCTCCCCTTGTGTAATGCCCTATGGGTCATAAGAGTATTAAAATATAAAAAATATATAAAGAAAACATATGAACGCTTTTTAACGAATCTCCGAATTCTCAAATTTGCCCGTCGTCTGTTTGGACATTTCCGCCAAATTTAGCGGGGAAATTGACGTCAAGCGACCTGACATCACAAGACCTATATACACAAATTTAGATTCCGCTCGAAATTAAGCAATAAAAATGGTCCCACGTGACCTATGCCCCAAGTCTATTTTCCCGCTAAATTTAGATGGAACTTTTATAAATATATAGGATATTCTACTCCCTGAAACGACTTTTTCCTGTCTTCTAAACAAGGTCAACCGATGGCTCCTTCAATACTGCATGTCATGCTTTATAGAACTTTAAAGATAATGGTCGCCGCCAATGTCTTCGAAGATAATGGTCCTCAGCATGCAGAGGCCCTCCTCACGTAGCGGCGAAAGCCGGAACTACGGTTTGTGTCTGGAAGGTGAGTTGCGCTACCTCTCCTGCCTCCTATGCGACTCGGAGGATTCGCGGAGGAGGAAGAAGAGGAAGTGCAACTCCCCTTCCGTATGCCAATCGCACTTCGAGCTTTCACCGCTTAACGTTGTCCTCTCTGTAAAAAAAATAAGAACAACGTTGTCTAGGGCTGAATAAGATGTTCTAAAGGGCCTGGTAGTGAAGATATCCATTGAGAATTACATCGTTTTTCTTCATTTGCTCCATTTATTTAGACTAAAACTCGCCACCTACATAATTTATAAATTACCATTTTGTTGAAACACCTGACACTGGGTGAGAAATCTTGAAGAACCAAAAGTAGAAGAGACGGGAAAGAAGTCATTCAGACGACGTCTCAAACTCAGCTAGTATGTCTATTCAGTAAACCCCTTATATACACTTTGAAACCAAGGTCATCAGAAACCCACACACTAAAGCACTACACAACAAAAAATTATCAGGTCACAGGTGTTTTAACAAAATGGTAAACTTACACCGGCTCGCCTGCGCCCTCAATGTGCTTTTGTAAATTACGTTAGGGTTAAATAGGTAGAAGAAAGAACAGGCCTCAGAGAGAGGTCGTGAGACTTATAGTGGGAGACTGTGTTATTTTTCTCTTCTGCCCAATCTTACACTGTTTACCTCTATGTCTGGCATAACCCACTTCAATTGAAAAAGAAGTGCAAAATGTGACAACCAAATCACTAGTGTAAAAAGAAACGAATGATATTACACGTCGCTAAATAACCGAAAACAAAAAGTGATCGGCGAAATGTATGCAAAGAACTGCTGTAAGAAGTTTATCAATTTTCTTATGTATAGTGAAACAATGAATGCTCATGTAGATAAACGAGCGAACGTAACCACAGTTGCAAGGATTTAGACTCGAGCATGCCTGAGGTAACCGAGACCTTCGATGTCTAGATTTTGCGTGGAACATTTCTCCTCCAGGGGCTCTAAACTCGTCAAGCACAAAGTTGGGGCCGAAGTTAACGGAGCGCACCGATTGGACAATCACGACGATGACGTCGCGCTTTTGTCGCCAGCGTCCAATCGGCGCGCTCCTTTAACTTTCGGCTCCAACTTTTTGTTTGACGAGTTTGGGGCCCCAGAGATATGTTCCACACTACTCTCCCCATAGATAACAGCCTTCCGTCGTGCTTTAGCGGCGAGTGCACGCTCGAGCCCATGAGACGCCGAAGTGTTCTCGAAAGTAGGAAGCTGCCGCTGGAGGTGGCACATCCACAAGACCTCTGTGCCGTTCCCATCCTGGTAGTGGCTCGTGGGAAATATTCTGTTTAGTCCTTTTGAACTGGAAAGAGGTACCGCGTGTCCCCCCAAAAATGTAATAATTCTTTCTTCTATTTTTTTTTTGTACCGGAAAAAATAATTTATGTATTTGTGAATGCACATTCTCCACCCATATGTAGAGCAAGCGGTTCGAACCAGATGCCAAAGCTTGGAGCACTAACCGTCATCTTACTTTTTTAAGTTATAAGAAATTCTTCTTTTTTATATATAATTTCAATGGGAAAATGGGGCCCGTTTTTACCATTTTGGTAACTGGCGCCACAGAGCTACATGTATACAAGAGATTGCCCGGCCGCCATTTTTCCATTAAATATTGAAAAAAAATTCTCCTATAATATTTTCGATGCGTAGTTTGTGTAACTTGCCTGCATAGTGTTACTCGTCTAAATTAAAATGTTCTTTGTCCTTATACAGCCAGTTCGATCTTTGCGGTGGCACTTCGGATAAGGAAAAGGAGATAGGAGCGCCCTGGAACAACACGTGCCCAATCCCAGTCGGGAGCTACGACACCAGCGTTTCTCTCAAGATACCGTATCTTGCCATGTTTTTTATAGGGGTGAGTTTCCTTACTTTTGCGCGGTCAAAACGGTAGCCCGAAACAACAAATAACCGCACTAAACTTCCACAGGAGTAACACTGAATGTAATGTGTCTCGCTTCGCGATGATCAGGGTGCAGAATAAAAATCAAGATGATTTCAACCGTGATTTCAATCATAATTTATATCATGATTTAAATAAGATACTTTTTTTTACTATGGTGATATAATTCAAACTTTTTCGCAGAAATCATGAAAAACAAAGTATATTTACCCTGTGACTATCTTTGATGCATTTATATGCATTTGTTTCGTCAAAAACTCATCCAGTAAGGAAGATTTATATTAGGCTAAACACAATCAAAAAGCAGTACTCTTCCGAGTCAATCAGAGTGTTGTGCGATCTTTTTCTTCGTTCCGCATCGTTCATCAGATACGGTAATGTTATGCTGCAAGCGTAACATTCGCGGTAGACAACATCAAAATAAGCCTTTTCTTCTACGCGGTAGGAAGCAAAATTAGCGCTTCTAATCCAAGAAGTCAGGCTGTTGAGCGTCTAGTACGACAGGCTTTAGATAAATAATAGTAGCTCATGAAAATACTGTAAATTTGCTCTAGTGATTTCTACCAGCTTTGTTATCACTTACCCAGGGGTGCCATGTATAAAAATACATGTGGTGATGATGAGCCAAGATAATATAGCTACAGCGATATAAATCAAATTAATCTGGTTTAAATGAAAGTAAATCTGATTTACGTGATGAAAAAAGTAATTTCTGTGCTTTCTGTTTACTTCTATCGATGGATGATGTGATGTTGCACCGAGGAACCTATTACGATTCGATGTCTGACCGGCACGAGCACCGTCGGGCTGTTCGACGTCCTCCTTCTTTTCTAACTGAGGTGCTTTCTTTCACCCGGATTCTGAAAGAAAGGCTTGCCAAAGCTATATCACTTCAGCCGGAGAGGAAAGCGAGTTTGCGTCTCTTGCGATCGCACGCTCCATTTTTGACCCTACCGGGTAAATGCAGATGTCTTTTGTTTGGTGTGGATATGAGGACACTACACAAATATAGTGGAGCATAAGGCTTTGCTTCCCCGGTAAAACATGTTCATCCATTAAAATACGTTTTACTGACGATTATTTTGTTTTTATTTTCAGAATGGCGACCTTCATGTCAAAAATGGAGATAATCAACGGCGGTACTCCTGTGGAGTGCGTTGAATTGAACGTGCAAGTGAAGATATGAACGCCACTAAAAATTGATTGTCCTCGTCAGTCCCAGCTTCGAAGTATATTTGCTGCAATGACGGGAGAATGGGGTACCTAATTAATAAATAAAGGAATCTTTACAAACTGCTGTAGTAAATGTCAGATCACTATACCAAGCGGCTGACAAGGCCTGCGGCTTTCCACCATTTGCGTAACCGCCAATATCGAGTAATTTCTTTAACCTGCAAAAGACTATATAGTAATTTAATTAAGAGCTCCCGGATTTCAGTTTTAGGTCGGATACGTTCGCCACACGTGGCCAAGATGGCCTGAATGTTTGACATGCACTGCACTTTATACGGAGATTCATTTTCGACGCGCACTTTAAAGTGAAGCGTCCTCTCATGTTGATCTGCATACAACTATAGAGTAGATCACCGCACAGCGCTTCGCTGGTTCCCTTCTTTATATACATTTACCTTTCTTTTTCTTTTGGCACTCAGTCTGGGACATGTTTACTTTGAGCGATTTCTTTGCACTCAGTACAAATTGAACTCCAGGCTGTACTCCATTAAAATACGCTGGTAATTTTATCCAGTCCTTCGAAATATATCGGGTACTAGGACATCCGGCCACAGAGGGTTAATTCAGGCAGTGTCATTGTTCTTTATCTTTCTGCATGTGCACCACGCGGCGCCTTTACGAATTGAGGCTAATGCTTTTTTGATTGGTTTTTACTTAGATAAAGTCAGTATTTTGACATATGTAAAATATTATGTCTTAAAGCCCCAGGCATTAGAATGTACCGCTGTTTTTTTTATTAATACCAGGTGCAATACTTTGCCTGATAAAAGTTTCCATTAGTGCCTATCAGTTGAGTGGAGAGTACTGCATCCACCAGCTCCCTTGATAGACTATTTAAAGTTCCTGGTTTGTGATGCACCGGATAATATTGGATAATGCAAGGATATATTTATTTCACTGTTTAGGTTAAAATCGGTTGGTGTTATGAGAAGCGTCTTTCCTTGTCTGCGACCTTGCCCAGTTTGTGGTTTCCAGGCTAGAGCACTGTATAGCTATCTTCGGAGCAGACTAGCGCAATCTAGAACGCCCTCTCTCGGCGAAAACCGGCGAACCCCAGGAGGTTCCAACCCTGGTCACAAATGCATAGAGAACGTAAGCAAATCGTTTTTTTCTTCAATATTTTGAGGATGTACGGAACAACGATAGTTGTTTTACATAATAAAGGAGCATTTTACAATAACTTCCAGTAATTAAGTTGTGTGCCGATTAAGAACACAATTTCTTTTCAATTACCTGAGTGGCATCATGCAGCAGACGACGTGGCGCAGTGGAGGACGATCGCTTGGAAGGAGATAGAAAAGAAGCAGCAACACTGGTTCATCGGCCGCTCGGGCATCTCATGCCTCTCCAGCTCGCGCTGCTCCCGCTCGGTCGCCGAATATTGTAAATGTTTTTAATCAGGTAAACCCCGTGTGCGCGAAGGTATCCAAGTCTCCAACCCGGCTTGGTAATCTACAATTTACTGGCATCGCCCTACCTCACACAACCTCGTTGATCCTCTAGGAATGAAGCGGTCACAGTGGATATGGTTGAGCCAACTTCTGCGACGCTAGCGATTTGCTCTTCCCTGTGGGATTCTGAAAAGCTGTTTACCTTTTCAGCTCGGGTGCTGCATCCGAAGGCACAGCAACCTGTCATGTTTGGGAAGCTGCGCTATGCAAATTAGACCCTATTGTTAATCCCTTTGTAGCCAACAAGTTTTCGAGACTCGATTTCCTGATATCGATGTTGGTCGACGTGCATTGACGGTCTCTCACGCTTCTCCGCTGCGTAAAAAAACGCCGGATTCGAAGGCCATTGTTTTAGAAAATGTTTTCTGAAACGTTTCACACGTATTCAATATTATCAAAACTTTGGTAAAGTATTTAGTGCTTTACCAACCTCACGACAGACTAGTTTCGAAAAGTGTGAACTCGGCGTTTATTTTTTAATAAGCCATGTTGCGTCAATCGCCTTGTGCTCTTCCATAGAACGGGCGCCCTCTGGAACCGTGAGTACCCAATCACTCACGCAGAGCTGCATCTGTTGGCCATGCTATCGGCTAAACACGCGGAAGCAAGGATTCCGTTACTCTTCTCCGAAGACTTATATAGTGTTCTATAGACCCCTTTCGAAGGAAAGCGCCACCGGTTGCACTCAACTGCATCTAGGTCCGCCGCCATCACGCTGGGGTCCCGCTTGAACAACCTGCATCTTACATTCTACAACGCCGCTAATTACACGCCAAGTCCCAGTCTGCGTGCTGCATCAATATGCCATCCCACTGCCGCGGCCTTTGTGTAAGCAGGATGGATATGTTGACGGATACGGAAAAGAGCTACGTATCAATCAAGTTTCGAAGTGTTCCGAAAAACCGTGTCCTCGCGCGCGCTCGGACGCGGTCAGTGTTCACGCTGCTGAGGCCGATTTCGAGTTCTAACTTGTCAGTTCTGCTGTTGTTTACAAACCTTTCACGTGTAAGACAAGAAAACGGTGCTTACCATACGTAAGGTCTTATCATACCTATGTCGCGCCATGTCGAACTAGAGCGTTACAGCCGCGTTGAAGTGCACAGCTCGCGCAGCAGGGTGCAAGGGCGGCTCTTCAGTGCTGCTTCAGTGACACCAAAGATATTTAAGATACCTGATCAACGTGTAGATAGATGAATACTTTTTCAAGTTCGTTAGTTTTACTTACGCCGATAAATAGTTATTTCAAAAACTGACGCCGGATGGAGGGGGTGTACAGACTAGAACGGACGCTGGTTGCGCCTGGTGAAGTTGTACAGACTAAGTGCAGTGTACACCGAATCTAAAGATCACTCGAACCCTCCTTACGATCGTGGGAACTTTCGAGTGTTAGCTGGCCAGAACAGAGTGCCAAGACCGTATCGCCAGATGTTTAGGCACGTTACGCTACTTATGAGTTTGGAAATTTGTGAGAATGCAGCCCAAAATTCTGCACATAAAACATGTTAAAGAATTGTTATTCTGTTCAGCGGTTGTTATTCCTGAACAAATTGAATGCTGTCCAATTGTGATTTCTAAGGATATTCTTTTTGATGACATCTGCTGTTATTTTGCTGGTGTCTCTTCATATGTTCCCCAAACCAGTCAGTGACTATCGGAAGTTGTACATAGCAGTCAAAATTGATGAAAGCAGCCTATTTAAAGTGTTCAAGGCAACAAATGTCTTCTCTCAGCACTTCGTAAAAATGGACTTCGTGCGGAATGTAGTTAATGCCCGCAGGCTGCTCTACGAACATGCAGTTCCATCGGTGTTCAGTTTCACCGAGCCAAGAGTCGCTAGGAAGCCAGGGAAGGGAGACTTCCACCAGTCACACACCAGCTTTTGCAAGACCTCGAGGACCCAAACCAAACATGGATCAAGAACCGCAAAATCAGGAAGACACCTTCCCTGTCCCTGAGCTGCAAGAACTATGTCCCGAAGTCACCGCAGTGCCCATAGGAGCGCCACATTGCACGTGCGACCTGGGGCCCGTGCTTGAAATGAAGAAGTCTGTGGAGAGGAGGCAACAAAAAGACATTGATTCACGGCGTGCCGAATTAAAACAGAAAAAAGCACAGATGTACTGATTAGAAGCTGAGCTGGAGACAGCACTTGCAAAACGTGGAGTGATAGAAGCAGGAAGTGTGCATTTCGTGTAGAGAAATTCTAAGCCAATGATAATGACACTCAGTTTTATACTGAGCTGCCAAACCACCAGAGTTCTCTTGCTCTTCTAAATTTGTCGACGCTGGCGAAAATGGTAGAAATGTTCTCATGCAGTTAATGGGGCAGTCTTCTGTCTCGCAGAAGAACGGACAGCCACGAAAGCTGTCGGCAGAAAACCAGCTGTTTCTGGTCACTTATGAAGATGAACGGTGGAATCTGCAATGAACACCTAGGCCGTGCCATCTCTTTGACATTTCAATGAGCACCGTGTCGAAATTGTTCAGTGCAGGGATGAGCATCCTCTACCTGAAGCTTACTCAGTTGAATCTTTGGCTGCCGCGGGAGGCCATCGACAGCACCATGCTAGTTGCATTCTTGGACAAGTATCAGATGACGCGAGTCATCATAGACACTCCAGAAGGCAGATGCGACGAAGCAGGTTCCTCTGTCACACAGTCGGGGACTTACTCTTACCCTAAGTCTACAAACACATTCAAAGGTCTCGTAAACATTTCGCCTAATGGCCCTGTGACATTTAAGCCCGAGTTGTATAAGAGTTGACTCTGACAAAGAAATCGAGTTAAAGACTGGACTCCTCTCAATGCCTCTTGAACAAGGGGGCTATGTCATGGCTGTCAAGGGATTTAAAATTGCCGATCTTCTAAAAGATCTTGGTGTCACGCTCAATATCCCTCCTTTTTTAAATCAGGGCAAATTTTGAGTTGAGAAGATACTAAGGCACTATACGCCAGAAACAAAACTAGTAGCGTACAGCACTACCGTACGCCCTGTTCTGAGTATGCTGACGTGGTATGGGATCCCACTTCCAAAATCAACGTAGACCGAATTGAGGGAGTTCAGAAGACAATCACTTCGATTTGCGTACAACAAATACAGAAGAAAGAGGTCAATCACAAAATTATACAACTTATCAAAAGTGCTTCGTCTCGAAACCTGTCGCAAGATAAATCGTCTTAAGCTTCTTTATGCTATCGTGCACAACTCTTCGCGCATGTCATCCCTTAGCGAAAACTAAGACGTTTGAAATATACCACATTCTAATTTGAGTGTATTTGTAGTACAGCTCATAATTGTAAGTACACAAAAAATAGACCGAAAATACAGACTTCTTTTTTTTTTACTTAGTTCTAAAATATATTTCTGACAATAGTTTTAAAATGCCTTCATTTAAACTACATTTGAAGTTCTCTTTATGCGTTCTGAAATATGTAAATACTAAAATAGTAGGCACAAGATACCTTTCAATTAGATTTCTTAAAATATTAGTTTATTTCATGCAAAATATACTCCAACCCTAAAAAAAGGCAGCGATCAAAAATATGTGCAGAATGCTCTTAAAATACCTGGAAATCGTAAATACTGTTGTGTTATACCCTAAATACCTTTTGACTGCTATAATTTGGTAGTTTGACTTAAACTAAGAAAGTATTGAAAAGCTCGCCTATCAGAAATTCACTTCAAGCAGATGTAGAGTACATTGAACTGCCTAAATACAACATTTGATTAGTTTGTCAATTGAGTTGTGCAGCATCAGCACTGATGATTCACAGAAGGTTATGTTATTGTTTTCTTTTTTTTCTATCAAGAACACACCTGATGAGTTTCTTGCACACCAATCACAAACGGGGTTCGGGAACTACAACCACAACACTTGCTGATGCAGGAAAGCTTCAGCAAGAGCACTGAGCGAGATATGTTTGGCGTGGAATTGTGTTTTGCGCAATGTTAGTTCACTGAATCTGTATACTCGCCATTGTATGTGATGTGAGTAGTGACTTTAATATAGTGACGTTAATGACCATATTAAATAGTCAACTAGTAAAGAAAAGCAAAATTACTATTTTAAAGTGAAGAAACTAAGCTTGACTCGCTTCATCCTAAGGAGTGCTATGCAGAGAAGCAAAGACATTTCTTCTAGAAGCCGTTTGCGTGGATATTGTTTTAGCGACTGCGTCAAATTATTATTAGTTGTATCAATGCTTTTTAGTAAGAGATATCGTCCACGAACTTCAAAACACTGTTTCCCATTTGACAAACTCCCTAGGAGAAGATAGAATACTTAGAACCTTAATAAGTGCAGAGCGGGTCACCGGCCAGATGATTACCTTGAATATGTAGGCTATATAAGGCTCAAGAGCAGTCAACGGGACTGTGATTCAGGTGTCCAGTGCGTCACGGTATTTGTGTATCGTGTTCGTTTCTGATGCGTAGTTGTGGGATGTATTTAGTAGAGCATTCAAATACGTTGTATTAGAAACAAAGATTAGTATTCAGAAGTGTCAAAACATGCTTTGAAATGTAACAATTGTGTACCTCTATGGAAATCAACATCGTTGTGTTGACCGAGAGAGGATCATAAACGGTCGGTAAAGAGAGTCCCTCACTATTATTAGTCACGGGAATGCAGTAAATAGGCCGTCTATTAATTTGAACACGGAGTTGAAAAGATTTCTGCAAATTTAATTGTTTGGAGGTCACCTTATATATCTGTGTAGGATGTTGTTTGTTCGGGTATAAGTTTCACCCCTGCCCCTTTGTTTCGGGTGTGACGAATGCCGGGGATGGTTCGCCTTTGGCCATGTTCGGTCTTTCCCCTAATAAGTCACCATCCCGCAGCCCTTTCTTTTGTAATGTGCATGAGGACCTCACGAAGGTGGGATAAGAGATCTTCCCCCTCCCTTTTGTCTGCGTTAGAACAGTACCGGTGTGCTATTGGTCAATGTCCTCCTCTCTTGTGCGTTCGGGAAAGAGAAGTTCAACCTCCCCCTTTTTCCTTCCTCTTGAGTTTCGGGGCACATTGCACACTATAAAACCACAATATTCGGTGCAATAAATTTCAGATGTGTTTGAGACTTCGTGTTGTGTTGTCCTCCCCCTCCCCTTCCCCCAGTCTCAGGGTTTTATCTAAAATTTTTGAAACTTCACCAGCTTGTTTGCGTCCTAACTTTTTGTTTGTAGATTATTGAGCTGACTTTAATATGCCAGAGCCTGGACCTCCGCGGACTTTGGTGGCTCGCACGCCGCTGTTTTGAAGGCCTATGTGTCACTCCAACAGTGTTTACAGTAGACCACTGTATCTCGGCACTTTGACACTGCATTGAGATTTGCGGGTTTGATGCACTACACCGCTGCTGTGACAAGACGCGTCAAGCAACCCAAAGCGTCATAAGCGCGACTCAATTCTACCTACTATGCCACAAACGATGGCTAAGAAATTGCCACCTATAGTTTGCGCAAGTCGCCAATGAGAGTCATTACCACGAAAACAAATTGAGTAAATAATTAGGAAGAACATGGTACATGCTCCTCCGTAAATTTAAGCTCCTTCGACGTTTAGAGGTTTCTGAACACCTCACCTCACAGCAGGGACCTTCGATATGTCTCTTGGGAGAGTGAGAGCGTGTAGTCGCTTTTGACTCCACTTGACCTCTTCGAAAAGCATCACCGAAATGTGAAGCCATCAAACGCAGGTTACGTCTCTGCATCATGTTGGGCTCCTTGACTGCTGCCCCGTGTTCCTTTCCAGGTCCCTCGCCTCCACCGGTGTTCAGCATAGGCCCTAGAATATACAGAAAAAATAAATAACACTTATAAGAAAGGCAAAGAGCACTTTTATGTGCTATGTTCTAAAGCGATAGCTTTACAGGTGACACTAGCGAGGATTTTGGTGTCAGCGTTTGTTTTCTGTCATCGCACTGGAGATAGAAAAACCCTTCTTGTCTTCCTTTATAACGTGAGGAGAGAAGTCGGGGATTCCCGTGACCACGCAAGAGGAAAGTGAGGAGAGCCCTTGTGTGAGCCGAGCGTTTTCACCATCGTCTGGTACCTATAACTTCAAAACAGGTATCTTCAAACATTATTTGCATTATATGGAATCCCACTTTGGCAGTATCCAATTGCTACGCGTAATGCTGGAGGGATTTAGAAATTTCCGCTACATTTCGATTTTAATATAAATTGTTTCTCACTTGTCGAATACAATTGAAAACGTTAGGTATGTTCTGCAAAACCTCGTCGCCTTGCAGCAGCTGCCATGCATGCACAGTTTCGCCTAATATCATTCCATGCGTCCCCCACACCACTCACCCCTGAACAGTAACATTACACGCTCCCTTCACAGCTCAACAATACCACGCTACAACTACCACTTTTACTTCTTGCACACTGTGGGCAAAAAAGGCACCTTTTCTTTGGGAACAGTCAAACTGGACAAATCTTGCAGTAATTTTCA
>JAZHYW010053654.1:0-28891 GCA_037355805.1 Ixodes ricinus
AACGCTTCGATGAGAACCTTATTTAATTAGGGTGGCACCTCACTCAACCCCTCAAACACCATTGCATGTCTACAACTCAAAGGTGTAGTCGTGGCTTAAGTGATGAGTGATTTATATTTAGGTGGCTCCGCCTAATTACAGTCCTATATATTAACACTCATATAGGTATGAACAAACATAAGGATTTTCATTCATTATACATACTAGAGTCCAAATTAGATATATAATTTTATTTATCGAAGTATTAAAAAATGCAGCGTAAATTATATAGCAGGTTCACAACATATGGCAGCACTGTCTTCCAGGTCACGTAAATATAATTGCAGGATCACATCGCACGCCAGTGAAGTCTGCTCTTACAGTTCGCTAAGTGCTGGTCTGTCCCTTTTTGTTAAACTCCGCAAGGAAAGTGGTTACAATATCCGTTTGATAGAAGACATCGTCTATTAAATAACTGTAGGAGAATAAAAGTTGTCAGACTGGGCATTATTTTGGGTGAGACTGCCCTCAGTGGCAATCAAAGTGGTTTTAACAAGAAACTAAACTGGTGATGTTAGTCTAACTGGCTATAAGACTATTCTAGATAAATGATTTTGTGGCTCACAGTAACGCGGCTCCATTTTCGCGAGAGCGACCTGCGGTTTGAGGGAGATGAATATAAATGCAGTTGAGATTCGGAACACTCTAATCCTCAGCGAAAACTACCTACGTTAGATTATGTTGAGAAGTGTTTTTAAGTGTATTTCAGGGGCCCTTAGGATGTTCCTAAGATCGACTAGTTATGGTGATAACTCACTCTGCGGGCTCTAAGCATCCCATAAAGTTTTAAAAGCCAATATAATGCAGAACCGTTCCCCGCGAAGTTAATTAATGATGCAATACACCGAGGTCATCATGAGCGATGTGAAAAGCGGTGATTCTGAGCAAACCAGAGCACATGTGACCAATAATAACGCGGCATTTTGTGGGAGACTGAAACACAGTTCTTATGAAATATTAACGCCACTAATGGTAAAAGTGGCGAGAATATGAGAAGAATGTTCATTTTTCGCGGAGAGGCATTCGATACCAAATAATCATCTCAAGCAACAGCGCACGATTTTTGTCTTCCACGCAAGTGACGTGTCCAGTCCCTACTCTCCGGTACACTCCGGCGGACTGACTCATTGGTCTTCCTCGCGAAGATTCCGTCTGCGACGCGAGAGCGACTTCAAGTGTGCTTTGCAGTCCGTGATCCGCGAGTCCACGCTTTCAATCACCAGTAGAAGGGAACTGTTTTTGTTTGATATACTTTAATCTGCTGACAAACCGATTTTCATGACATGCCAGTAACTACTCTCTCTAAGTGCCGTAATCACCGAAGGGCGGTGCAGAAAAGCCTAAAGCCTTTCTGTTTACCGGTGGAGGAGCCATGCAAAAGCGCATGGTTACGTTTCGCCGGGTGAAAGGACACCGAAAACCTGACGGGATGGGCGCCAGTTCACAAACGTACACGGAAGTACTTCGTCCCATCCTGGTGAGTGTGTTGCAGGACATTTCTCTACGCATGGTCTCCTGCCGTCACTAAGGAAAAGAAGTCCGCGACGGTGCTCATTCTTAAAACGACAACGGAAAGCTCAGCCCGACGGTGACAGATTACAGGCCCATAAGTATTCTCTTTGAGATAACAAGATTTTAGCCCATAATCCTGGCGAAAAGGGTTCCATTGTATGGTCGTGCACCACCAGACATACGGGTAAGAATCACGACCGCAGGTTCAGCCATTGACGCCTTCAAGGTAGTATGGTCCCTAGAAAGACGGGGTTAGCCTCCACGTTCGCGTATCGCCCTGTCTCCAGAGCAGTGAAGGCGGCGCCGTGGATGATATTGCAGTAGGCGCTGCACGCGCAATCGACGTGCTGTTTTAGCTGCTACCCTCCTCTTCCTCGCTACCTTCTTCAATCTAAACAAGCTTAATGACGAAAGCATGGTTGACTCCTCCGCATTCTTAGCAAGGACATATTTATCTTTCTTAGGCTGTGAGTTGCATGCAGTGGTGATAACAACAAGCATACTCAAGTTCTCCACTTTACACCAAATCAATGAACAAACACCAAGAGGGCAGCGAGGCGAGAGCGGCCAAGGCTTCTAAAAGGCCAGGAGGTGTAAATAATTCATCACGCGAAGTGCTCAGTAGCTGCCGTGTCGGTCCGTATTTTTTTGCAGATTTCTTTCTTTTTTTTTTCTGTGGTTCGGTGACTGCCAAAGTTTTAGCTGCCAGATTGCTTGCAGCGCCGCCAAGCGCTTTCGTACCGGAGCAGTAACCGAGGGGGGAAAGGGGGGGGGCGAGTGGACAGAAGTCTAGCCAGTCTTTTGCTATCTTTTTGTAACCGGTTTTGGATGCCGGAGCATCTCTTGCTCGGGTCTATGTCCCGCGGCGTCGGCGTCGGCGTCGTAGTCCGCGCTCACATTACGCATGCGCAACTCTTCCTCCTTCCCTCTCTCCAACAGCTGCGCGTTGCTCTCTCCGCTCTCTCTCTCTACCAGCTGCGTGCACTTCGCGTGCGTTCGCTTCCACTCACACCGCGCGCGCATGCGTTCGCTTCCACTCACACCGCGCGCGCATGCGTAACTCTCCTCCTCTAGTCTCCTCTCCTTCAAGTAGCGCGCTGCGCGCGTTCCCCCGGAGGAGTGACAGGAGGATAGTTTTGGGCGCGCGGGTCGCAGCGCCACGCCAGGGCTTTCCAGTGGGGTGGGCTTTCCCCGCAACTCTGCGGCTGTCGTCTGCTAGCGTTTCTCGGCCGCTCACGTCCGCCGCAGCCCAAATCCGGCCGGCCAAAAGAAATCAGTCAAGAAGGGAATAAATTAATTCCGATCCGCGATGCTCCGCATCACCCCATAGTTCCCCTCGGGAAGATGGTGTAATTTTTCCTCTTCTTTTTATTTTTCGCGGCAAGGCTTGTCTCGTTGGTTCTCAAAAAAAGCGTGAGTTTGGAGGGCGGTCTCTCCGTGGTGTCGTGTTCTCTGTTTGATTTTTTATCTATCTTGTACGCGGGTTGATTCATACTAAAACAAACAACAGAACAACTAGAGGATTCGAATTTACACATTGCTCTGTCTGTTTGCTTTGTTGTTCAAACCTTATGTCGTCATTGCCATTCTAACCCGACAAACCTAAGTCGATAGTGCATGGACGCAGGTTTCGGTTATTGTCGCAGAAAACCAGCTCTATAACTGGGAGTCATCAAAACTTGTTTTCCAGGCCACTGACATAATCCTCAAGTGTTGGTGCCAATACATGTAGCCATCTACGTCCAAGGGTTTCAAATATATATATTTTTTCATATCAAAACATGAGCCGGAGTTTCGAGACAGAAACGCTAAGGTAAGGTCACCATCTAGACTAAAGGCCTGTTCACATACATCGGAGCGCTACGTTAGCGCCACATGAGCGCTCGAAGGAGCGCTCATGTTCTAATATAACGCGTGATTAGCGCTTTAGTAGCGCCTTGTTAGCGCTCCAGTAGCGCCTTGTTAGCGCTTCGGTAGCGCTTCTTGTACCGCGGTGCCGCGGATTAAGCGCATCCTTTTCTGGTTCGGTTCCTGTGGTTTTTAGTGCTCGGCAGCACCATGGCCCGGACATGTGGGATGCTAAAGAAATGCGACAAATGCTCTTACATACGCAATTAGTGCATATGTCTGGACGCTTAACGCCAGAAGAGCCTTCTGGTGCCGCAACAGTTTTGCCACCGTGATACCGACGGGTGCCCGGCGAACGTTCCTCCGCGGCTGAGGACCGAGACAGATAACTTTCCGAAGGCAATATTTTTAACTGCGTGCGGTCTTGGAAAACAAGGGTCACGCATATCGAATGAGAGCAATGAGGTCGTACACAATCAACTAGTCGCTCAGAGCCCTTGGCTCTGGATCGCCTGCCCGACCCTTTCCCTTGGAGAGCGACTCTTTTTTACTTCCTCTTTTTTCAACGCCAAAGGCGCTGCAACAACAAATGAATCAAGCCGTTCACGCGCTGCTCCGCAGCAGCAAGCACGGCACAAGGGAGCGTGGAGAGGCGCTAACAAAGCGCTCTCTGATAGCGTTAACCGGAGCTGCTTCGGCATCACGCGCTGGGAGGCGCCACATGCTGCGCGCTCGCGAGCGCTCAACTAGCGCTAACTTTATGCACTCCGCTGTAGCGGTGTGAACCGGCCTTTACTCGCAAGAAACGCTGAGAGGCACCTATCCGGATCACCGAGGGTAGGAACGACAGCCCGACGACATTGAGACACTACGCAGAAACCTGTAGATCGCACTCAAACATAGAACCCCAAGTCCCCTAGATACCAGGCATCGCTGGGAACGAGGAAACAAAGTCGCGCACAACCTAGCGAGCTAGACTTAATCCAACCGCTCATGGGAAGACGCGACGGCGGAGGTACCCTCCGACAAGTCACAACTGGACCCGAAAAGGAAAGAAGTTCAAGCAAATAAAATGCGAAGTTAAAACCAAGGTCCCAAGCAACGAAAATCCGCTACCCAAAGACCTGCCACGATGAGCGTGGTACCGGTCCACAAGGCCAGAACGGGCGCCGGCTCACCGCGGACATACTCGGCTAGTAGAGTCTACACTGTCTGAGGAAAAGAGGCCAACAACTATACAGGAACAAGACCGACCACCACCACAACCTCCGCCACTCGACAACGAAGCAGACCACGACGACGGAGAACCACCACCGTCGTCGTGGTCCGCTTCGTTGCTGTCGGGTGGCGGAGGTTGTGGTGGTGGTCGGTCTTGTTCCTGTATAGTTGTTGCCTCTTCCTCAGACAAGTGGCAGGGTTTCTCCGTCGTCGTGGTCTGCTTCGTTGTTGTCGGGGTGGCGGAGGTTGTGGTGGTGGTCGGTCTTGTTCCTGTATAGTTTTTGGCCTCTTTCCTCAGACAAGTGTAGACTTGCCACTTAGCCAGTATGTCCGCGGTGAGCGCAGCGCCCGTTCTAGTGCTTGTGGACTGGCACCACGCTCATCGTGGCAGGTCTTCGGGTAGCGGTAGTAATGTAATACACACGTCGACGGACGCATAGATGCGCGCTACACCTTATATTACAAGACTGTCCCGGCTTGGAACAAGTGAGAAGACAATATAGGGGCCCCACATCACCTTAGAGAAGTGGACCACTCCAGAAACTGACGCCCACCAAGCGATGTTTTCCTGTGGAGTTTGCCAGGCAAGCCGGCGTTACTAGCAGGAGGTAACAAACCCCCATGTAACCTTTCACCTCACCCCAATTTAGGCCTTCCTGCCAACCTTTTGATTGATAAAGTTAAGCAAAAAGCAGGAACTTTCGAAGTTAAAATATGATTCTAAAAAGTACAGACTGAAAAACATTTTTGGGATAACTTATAAACTAGCTAAGTTACCGATGACTGATCAAATTTCAGTTAACAACAGACATATTTACATTAATCTGATTTTCACATTAGCGCGCCCTACTTCAACTATGTGGTTATCAAACTTCTGAACAAAGAAAAAGTGATATATTTGTTTTTCATTAGAAACTGAACCACTTGTCAGCAATCGTCGCCCACTTTGACACTATGTGTGATGTTAATTATTAAAACACCAAATGTGCATCTTTTATCTAGTAACAATTCTAATTAGATGCATTTGTAAGAGCACATGTATCTAGTCAACAATTGTAATTGGATGCATTTGTAAGAGCGTAACTGTATTTTTGATAATAAAATTAAAGTAAGATTCAATCACAGGTTCTTAACAAATGCGTTAGCAGGGCTTCCGGGAAACGCCACACTGTCTCCCTTGAGAAACGCTAACGCCGACCCTTCCACCTTTCTGTTCTGGCTTTCCTTTGTTTCCTTTATTTTTTTTCTGCCTCTTTTTGGCTTCATTAGGGGGTCAGTGTTAGTGTGTTCCAAACGAAGACATGTGTAACCTTTCCCAAGGGTCATGCCAGCTGCATTCCCTAAAAATCCAACAATGGACATTCCTTTAACTTTTTTCCAGCTTTGGGCATTTCTTTTGAAGATCTTTCTTGAAGTGTTTTGTGACGTGCTGTGCATCTTTCTTTTTTGCTTTTTTGGGACGACACTATATGGTGTGTATCTTTTGGGGGGGACATGAAGATTCTTTGTGAAACCTCTTGATTTGCGTGTTTCGGTCTTCTATGACGATTACCGGATTCTTTTGCCGCCTACTTGGACCAGCGCTATAGTATTACCTGGTTCACACTCCATGTTTTGTAGCCTCAAGCCAAGGCATACGCGCCCGCACACGTGCAAGTTCAGACTCTCCTCAGCATCCGCGCGCGTATTGGCTTCCTCACCTAGACAACGCCTCCTCGCCTTTGCAGGTCACTTCCTCTTCCTCTCTACGCGCCGCGCTTCCTTTCACTGTTTTGTCATGGATCGATGACGCACAGCTTCCGCTGTCATGCGTAGTGTGCTAACCCATTAAACGCCGAAAGCTGAGCTAGCATGGTAGTCACTATATGTGTGAACAAATTACAGCGCAGAAGAGGAGGACAAAAGACGAACATACACGGCGGGGCAAGCACTGCCTCACAACTACCCATTTATTAATGCGAAAAAGCATTAACTGTCCTCATTAAGCGAGCTGACGTCATCAGTCTGAAGCGCGAAAACGGCAGATAGTTTCCTTCGGTTCCATTGGCTGGCGCGCGTCGACGGGGCTCCCATTGGCCGCTGCGCTCGTCAGTTTCCACGACCGCTCACCCCATGGCGCTGCGTGTCCATCAGCGCGGAGCGTCCAAGGTCACCAGGGGAGCACAGGCGCCGACCAGGCGACGAAAAGTACGCAGCAGACGAAAAAGGGAGCGGACGAGCGGCTTGCATGCTTTCGCATTCACAACTCATAAGGAATGCTTAGGTGTACCTCGATAGTTTTTTGCCTACTTGCCGAAAAAGAAGAAGAAAACACACAACGCACACATTCCCACGCGCATCTTCCACCGGATGCTAGCTGCTCACTACAGCGCATGCGCTGGCCCTTCATTGTCACTTTCAGTAGCCCAGCTCACTTTTTACGTATAGGAAAGAAGAAAGAAAGCGAGCAGCGCGCCACACATTCACGCGCGCATATTCCACTCATGATGGCGGCGCACTGCGGCACGCGTGGACGTTACGTTTACAGGGTATTCTATCAGGGGCCGTATTTGAGGTCACTGCTTTTAGCCGCCATGCTCGAGGTCAGTGTCTAGAGCGCATTGCTCAGGCTGCCAAGGCCGGCAATCGTGATGGTAGCCGGGGTGCACAAGCAAAGTATCCGGCAGTCTCGCCGGTACGGGGTGCACGTATGCAAGGCAACTGTGAAAGCTCGCCAGCAGCACGTGGTGCAGCATTAGCGCGCACAGATCTGGCCGCCATAGTGAGTACACTCTACTGGCGGCCAGTAACTGTGTGCGCGAATTCTGGCGCGCGCATAAGCGGGATGTGCGCGCGAATTCCTGAGCGCGTGCTGATGGCGAGCTTCCAGAGATCTTTTGCAACGTGCATTCCGCACCATCGAGAGTGCCGGTCTTAGCAGCCTATTGATGCGAGCTCGTTCTGAGCGATGCGCTCTAAACAGCACCAACAAATATGGCATCCAGTGAATACTTCCTATTCGGGTGAGCTTCCCCGTGCCCTCAATCAGCCGTAGATATACTTTGTTTCATACCTAGTGTGCAACGCTGTCAAAGCTACAGGCGCGAGCATGGGGCTTGATCTCGTTGATCATTTGCACGCGTTCTCGCGTAAACAAAACCATAGATGAAGCCACGCGCTCGCGCCAGTAGGCACGGCCATGCCAGTTGCACGCTTCAATGTCAAACAGAGTATAGTAACATTTACATACGTGGAACGCCCATCACCGAGCATCGTCATCGAGAACTTGCACAGCGCTAACATTGGCGAGGCAGCCAAGCTCACACCGCCATTGGTCGAAATAGAGGGAAAACAAAGCAAAGCGACGCATACAACAACCGCACTCGCCCCGCTCGACCGTCATACAGAGGACAATCTCAAAAGAACGCCAAATCCAAATCCCGCCCCCCCCCCCCCGCAAGAGTGAGAGAAAACAACCAAGTGTCATGGCGGCAGTTACCAAATGAGAAATAGACAAAACCGAACTTTCCCAGAGAAGAGCCAAAAAACGGCGTAACGTGTTGCGAGCGTGAGATTTTATGCATTGTCTAGGGGGCGATTCCAAAATGTGCTTCTTATTTAAAGACGTTGATGCTCCCTGCATGAGGGCATCAGTTTTTTATATGCCAATGCTCGAAGCGTTCTATCTAAACGTGATGATATAAGTACTCTTATCACGTCTTGCAGCGCCAAAATAATCTTGCTGACCGAGACGTGGTTAACTCCTGAAGTCACTGATAGTGAAATACTGCCTGATCACCCTAACTTCATTAACTATCGTCTCGATCGACAGCAACGGCGCGGTGGTGGCGTTCTTATCGCCGTAGATAACAAGATACCTAGCAGAGTTATTCCGAATCATTCAGAACTTGAAATAGTTTGGGTCTGCTTGCAATGCAGTTTTAGGTCTGTCTTGGTTGGTGTTTGTTACCGTCCTCCTGACGCGTCACACTCGTTCGCAAGCCTTCTTCATGATGAATTGTCATTACTTTCAACAGAATATCCAACCTATCCCATACTTTTATTTGGCGATTTTAACTTTCCGTGCATTAATTGGAACGACGCAACTCCTTTCTGCTCTAAAAACTCTAGTGTTTGTCAACAATTTATTGACGTCGTTTTAGACTTCAATCTTTCTCAGATAGTTTCCCTTCCTACGCGAGTCTCTCCTTCCTGTTCAAACATTTTAGATCTTGTGCTTACTTCTCACCCTGAATTATTTCCAACACCTTTGGTATTCTTGGACGGCATCAGTGACCACAAATCAATTCATTCTTACATAAAGGTTGAAACTACAAAAATTGTTCGTTCAGGAAAGAAAATATTGCTATACGACAAAGGCAATTACGAAGAAATAAACCGAGCGTTGTGTGACTATTTCTCTTTTTTCCTAATTAATTTTGATTCGCGAGATGTTAACGAGAATTGGAACTTATTTAAAAACAAGTTAGATGAACTTGTTAACATTCACATCCCATTCAAATACCTCAGGCCTTCCTCGGCGAAACCATGGTTCAATCGACAGCTTAGGTCTCTCTGTAATAAAAAGAAAAGACTTTTCCGTGCTGCTAAACGTGATGACACTCCTGAGTCATGGTCCAAATATAAAAATTGTGAACATAACTACAAAATGAAACTACGAGAGTGCAAAACCGTGTACTCTCAGCAGACGCTCCCTTCTATATTACTTAACAACCCTCGTCGTTTCTGGAGTATTGTTAACTCAAAAGACCACGCTTTACCAAAGATGTTTAGTAACTCGGGTGACGTTGTGCCAGATGATCAGTGTGCAGCTATGTTTAATGATGTTTTTTGCAATGTGTTTACACCCATTTCTACCGACTGTTTACCTAGTCACGTTCCTGCTGATTATTTTCCAATGGACCCTGTTTTTGTAGAATTTAATGGTGTATCTCAAATTATTAACTCATTAAAGGTCTCGTCGTCCTCTGGCGTTGACAATATAAACACTAAAATATTAAGTAACACTAGCCTGTCTTGTAGTTTATTTCTGACCAAAATATTTCAGCAGTCTTTGGAGTCGGGGGTGGTGCCTGAGGACTGGAAAATCGGCAAGGTCATTCCAGTCCACAAAAGCGGCAGTAAGTCCTCTCCCCTCAACTACAGGCCTATATCTCTTACTTGCATCCCATCTAAGATCATGGAGCATATCATTTTCACGCATCTGTTTGATTTCCTCGAAAGCAACTCCTTTTTAGCAACGCGCAGCACGGTTTCCGCCGCAACTTCTCTTGTGAAACGCAGCTCCTATTTCTTACTAATGACCTTCACCTAAACCTTGACTCCGGCTACCCCACTAGTGCTGTATTTCTGGATTTTGCCAAAGCTTTTGACAAAGTGCCACATAACCTCCTTCTGCTAAAACTTTCTATGCTAAAGATTGACCCTAATATACTAAAATGGATCGAATCATTCCTTCTTCAACGTCGTCAGTTTGTTTATGCTAACCACACCAAATCCTCCCTGTGCTCTGTTTCTTCTGGTGTCCCCCAGGGGACAGTACTCGGCCCATTACTCTTCCTAATATATATTAATGACCTTCCTCTTAACATCTCTTCCACTGTGCGACTTTTTGCCGATGACTGTGTAGTCTACCGTAAGATAACCTCTACTGATGATATTGTAACGCTTCAGGACGACATTTCTAAAATTTCTGAATGGTGTAACACATGGCGCATGTCCTTAAATCCTAACAAATGTCAATGCATGTGCTTTTCTCGTTCATTGTCAATTACCTATCCTGTATTTCTTTTGAACTGTGTCCCCATTGATTATACTAACCAATACAAATACTTAGGCTTGCATCTCACACCTAATCTATCATGGCATACTCATATTAAAACAATTATATCTTCAGCAAACCGCTCTCTAGGCTACATTCGCCGAAACTTTAGATCCTCACCTGAAAACCTAAAACGTATTTTGTACACCACTATCGTTCGGCCTAAATTAGAATATGCGTCCTCCATCTGGCATCCTCATCAGAAAAATTTAACAGACTCCATTGAATCCGTTCAGAACCGTGCTGCTCGCTTTATTTTTAATGACTATTCTCGTACCTCAAGTGTATCGTCAATGAAGTCTCGTCTGAACCTTTCTCTACTTTCCTCCCGCCGTCGAATTTCCCGTCTTTCTCTTCTTCATAAAGTCTTCTACACGCCTTTCTTGAAAATGTCTCTTCTAAACCCGCCCACCTACATATCATCAAGACTGGACCATTCATGCAAGATCGCCCGTCCCAAGTCATCAAGTCAAGCACACCAGCATTCCCTCATCCCTGAAGCAGTTGTGGACTGGAATGACCTCCCGGACGCACGGAGTTGCCATGCCCGACTCCAAGCAATTCCGACTAGCCCTTCAAAACCACTTTCTTAGACGTTGACCCACTCCCCTCTCCAACGCCCCCGGGGGCCATACGAGGTGCGTATAAATAAACAAATAAATAAATAAATAAATAAATAAGATAGCTCGCAATCCTCACGAATCGCTCAAATGGGAGTTGCGCATCTGTTATACCGCGCTAACAGCAGTTTTTGTGTTTGTTTTGCTTTTTTGCTGTAAAGCTTCTTTTTGTGTGTGTGTTTGGTCTTGCGTGTCCTTATCCCAGGCGCATAAAATATTCGTGGCAGTTCAAACTTTCCTCTAATACAGCTAAACGAAGCACGAGATACGCCAATAGCGGACGAACTCAAACGCTCTGTCCATTCCCCGACGCCTGAGCGTGAATGCCGAGCCACAGGGTGTGCATCTGCAGTTCGCTAACACGCTCGGGTTCCAAACCAAAAACAAATCGTGCTCATAAGAAAAAAACAAAAAACGTTATTATTTTTATTGCGTGTTTTTTTTTTTTACAAAATAAAAGGTTCCAAAATTTGCGATTGTAGAAACGTAATACCGCAGCTGTATCTCGCAGAAGAACTGCCGCAATTAGCAATCGATTCTCGTTCGTATCACGTTTAGCACCAACGAAATATCCTTTTCACTTCGAGTATTTCTTTTTAATGAGCGAAAGGCGCACGGGGATCGTAAAGGCGCCTCCGACGATGTCCAGCAATGACTCAATTTTACAGAGATAAAAAGAGACAGTGCTAGCGCAGTATCTAGTTCTTCAACGAAAACAAAACTAAACAGTGAAACAAAACAAAAAAGAAAACAGGCCATTGCGGCACAAAAAGGAGGAGAAGAAGCAATACCACTAATTTGAGAAAGAATGCTGTCTCCTTCTTTTGATTTAACTGTGCTGCTAAGGTGTTTATTTTTTCACGTTAAGCGACGCTGGGTTCTATAATACTCGCTGGCAGTTTCAGAAATGCAGGGTGAGCGGAGGGTCTCGATGATCTCATTATCGTTCAACAGCCAATGAGAGTGCGCCGTGGGCCGCTAAGAGCGCCTGAGGACCAATCGCGAAGCGAGAAGCATTAACTTAATAGGTTACGCCTCGCGCAATCCTCAAGCTCTCAGTGACCATTGCAAAGAACAGGACATAAAAACGTAAGCACACGTAGCAGAGCGAGTTGGGTAAACTATCGTTCACACACAAGAATAATAACACTGAAATGACCGAGGGACAGACACTCACAGTTCTTTCAACGAGAAACGACGAGACATTTAGGTGATGCCCATCGCACTACGAAAATCACTTTGGTCACAGAGGAATTGAAAAAAAAACACATAAAATACTAGAAAAAATATAAATATAAATAAATTTAACTCCCTGAAAAAAAATTTGAAGAAGGCTCTTTCCACTGCTCTCCGAGCAGGGCGAAAGTGAAGCCACCGGAAGTTTGATGCTTGTCCCGAAGTCGGGCGTCTGCTGGGCTTCCTAGTGCATTCGGTCGACGTTTTGGTCCGTACTTTCCGGTGTCTTTGAGTGGGGTTTAATAACCATGCTCGGAATTAAATCCCGAAAATGAGGCATTTGAACTTGGAACATCATATGCACTCATGATCAACTAGAATCTCAAAATGTTTACATTGAATGGCTTCCCGTGATATTTCTCTGATCTGCATGCGCTTTTACCGCGCAACAAGAAGGCTCTCTTGAGGTGACAAGCGAAAATCCAGCGCCCTCGACGCTTTTCGAGCAAGCACTTGGAAGGGCTACAAAGCCTGCCAAGCACTCACTTCCGGGACAAACCGCTTACTTCCGGTGGCTTCATACCTGTTTGCTGAATGCGCCATCCAGCCCCCAATACTAGAGATCAGTGGCTCTTCTATGATACCTCTGGCGCGAGAAATTCCCGCTCTTTTCTCGATGACGACAGTTGAGGTTCTGAAACATTGTGGCATTCTTGAGCATAAATGCTTCAACTTATTTCCCCATACTCGTTCTTGTGGGAGCCAAGCACGGTAGTGTTTTCATAGCTAGGGTTGCAATCGTTAGCCGGTGCGGGCGTGCACAACAGTGCACCCTTCACAAATTCATTTCCATCTAGTGGCTGAAATATCAGTCCAAATAGTTGTATGCTCATGGTGGATAAAACTCTGGTACCTATTCATCAACGGTAGACGAACGAAAGTTATGGTGGTTTTCGATTAACAGTTATTTCTCTAATTGCTTCAGCTTTAATCGTGTCAATAAATAAACAATCTTGGTTGTGTGGATATTTATACAGCGTGTAGTTGGTCAGCCATTTCAAAGTTGCGACGAGGCACTCGCTGCAGATGAGCAATTTAGCCAGTGCAGTACAACCGCTAGCCTGGGGTCTTTAACGTCCATCACGCAGTAGTGATACACGACCGTATGCCGGTACGATGCTCCTCCAGGTCGAAACGGGTGGGGGTAAGGATTGAGCCCAGGATCCTGAGTTCTGCAGCGCGAGCTTTCGCTTCCCGTGCTCCGAGCTGGTGTGCCCTAGCCCACTCGGACACCGGTGTCAATAAACCACCACAATGCGCAAAGCGCTTATAGAACGTTTTCGTGTACTCTCACCCAACCGCCTAATCAGTGTATCCGATATGGGCGAGGAAAAATAAAAAAACGTTTCAACCTTTAAATAGTAAACACTAAAAGGGAGGCAAGACGAGAATGTGTGACGGTTACGATTATATGCTAAATGTCTTCTATTGGCGTGGCGACGGCAAAACAATGTTTTCGTCCATACGGCAAGTGACGACAATTCAAGATATTAGCTAAAGACGTTTGTTAGATCGTCAGTACTTCTTGGTGATAACATATCTTATGGGCTCCAAGCGGTGCGGTGCGGCTGCGGCTTCAATCTTCACCTGTAAGGAGTTAAGTCTCCTTTCGGTCAATCGGTTTCGCGATTCGAACGGACTGAACGTGTATTGCAAAATGCATTCCTGAAAGTCGTTACCACCCGTTGCGCATTTGTGAACATGAGCTGGTAGCCGTACTTTATCACTCGAAAGGCCTTTCGTATCGGCGATGATAAAAAAAAGCGTCATGTTTGAAGCCAGAGTGACTTACCGGCTGCAGCGCCATAAACCACACGTCAAACAAACTAATGTGGCCGACATCCTCGGTAGAACGTGTAATAGCTATTTATTTGTTCATTTATTTATTTGTCCAGAATACCCCTAAAAAACCCTCCAAGAGAGGGTATTACAAATAGAGCAAGTAAAAATTGCATGACTGCAAAACCAAAATGAACAAAAACACGGGAAATAGATGAACAAGATATATAAGTAAAGTACAGATATTGTAACGAATGACGAGGTGACGAAAGAAAGAATGAATGAGGAAACTGAAACTTTTAATGGGGCGAACGTGTGCCCAAAACAAAGAGTGAACAAAAGATAACAACAGAGCGTCGCGGGCGTCGAAGTCGGCGTAACAGCAGGATCGAAGGCTGGGGCAAGACTGAACCCGGCTCGCCGCGTGGAGCACTTTTTGTACCCCCGTGGGTTTCTGGAATATTCGGCGTAGAACTTCCGGAATGCAGAACATTCGCAACTCGATCAGACGGCAATGTTCTCGAACTTACGAGAACGCCAAGTTGAAAGAATAAATAAAAAAGCATTCCGCTCCCCGGAATCCAACCTGGCGCTTCCGCGCGACAGCCGAGCGCGGTAACCACTCGGTCACGTACGCGCTCGCTCGGCGACGCGCGTGGCAATATGTAAATGCATTTTTAAGAAAATGGTCTGGTTGAGTGCAAGATCCTCCGGGCTAGTGCTTCGTACACAACACTGTATAAACCGAGTATAACAGAGAAGAAACTACTGCATCTGTTTTCAGTAAGGTTCAGAGTGCGTACGCTGAAACTTCGAGCGCCGTTCGCACACTTGCAACCGAGCACGACCGAGACAGACAAGACCGTTTCTTGATGCCCTTGCGACGGCGTACCACCTGCTCCGCAGCAGCGCATTCGCTCCTCCGCCGTCGCAAGAGGCTTAAGAAACAGTTTTGTCTCCCTGTAGTGCTCGGTTGTAAGTGTATGAACAGCGGTTCACTCGAGAAAACTAGCCCAAAATATGTTTGTCATTTTCTCCGCTGACTTGATACGTTTGAGGGAAAAAACAATAAGTACGCAAAAAGATGCCGGCCGGAACCGCCTTTAAAATAATTCATGAGTGTCCGTCCACGTGTCAGTGCTAAATGAAAAAACCGTACCCCGATAAAAAAATATACTGGCTTAGGAGAAAAAAGAAACAACAGAATCTCTGCTTCCACCACGACACATTCTATTTTCTGAAAAACAGCGGAGTTCCGAATACACTTCGCAAAAATTCACCGGACCCACGGTCTTCAAACGCGGCACTGTCGGCGCAGAAGAAATTCCAAACAACGACGGACGAATACATCAATCTTCGTCGAACCGTTATTTTTGGGGAGACACTCTCTTTGCGACCCAAATAGGGTTAAAAGGGGGTACCGCGGGCTCCACTAAAAGCTTCTTCGAGAGACGCCAGCGTTGGCAATCACAAGTCAGCAGCCAAGCAGCCATTAGGAGCTAGAAATTTCGGACGTCTTCGAGTCAGACACGGCGGACCCCAGGGAGCCGAGTATAGGAGACAGGGACCCGTCGAAGATATCAACGGTCTCCAGGCCTTAGGGAATCGAGTAGAAGACGGCTGGTAGGGTTATTCTCTCTGCGGCGTAGAGAGAGTCTCCGTTGGTTATATACGGCGAGAAAGCTTGTTCCAAAATGCTTCTTTGGCTCATCGGAACGCAAGGAGAGCTACACCAGACAAAGGGCAACATAGAGAGCGCGTAGGAAACTCGCGATGACGAGGCAGCCGAGAGCGTGCCGCGATTGGCTGATGCTGGGGGGAAACAAAGGTGCGTCGACACATTAGGCACCTTTCTTTGTGATCTGTTTTCAGTTATTTTTAACGGCTGATGCTGCCACAATCTGGTTGGAAACGGAGCGATATTTTGGGTGTCACAAGCGGAACCTCCGCTGCAAAAACAAGCCGGAAACATCGGCGCCCGCACACAGAAAGCTCACACTTTCACCGAACGTGCACTGAGCGGGTCAGTTTTACCGTATAAAATTTTAAGGCGTACTTCTCCTTCTTGTAAAAAAAAATAAAAAAGATAAAATGAGAGCAAACAGTTTGCCAAAGTCAAGGTCGTACGCGTTCGCAGACGACCGAGTTAACGACGCTATTTACTTGTGGCGCCATCTCCCGATAAAGCGCCGCGAGCAGACGACGCACTCCTGTGTCGTCGGCTCGCTGCGCCTATCGGGAGATGGCGCCACGAGTAAATATAGCGTCGCACGCGTCGCTAACTCGGTCGTCCGCGAACGCGCCAAACCCCGATTTTGGTCAGTTTGTTGTCTTCCTTCCCTTTGCAGGAAGAGAACTATACACCTTGAATTTTCACACGGTAAAACTGAGCTGCTCAGATAACATTCGGTGAAAGTTTGAGCTTACTTTGTGCAGGCGCCGAATTTTCCGGCTCGTTTTACGGCGGAAGGATCCGCTTGGCCGGCACACACTATAGTTACTAGGGGTATTGGTATACCGTTATCCCGGGTGCACTGCGCTCTACTAAACGAAGACGCCACTACTGCACATGTGCGGCGCTAGCCGTACCTGCAGAGTCCCGGATCTCGTAGCGGGTTGCGGAGAACATTGCGGGACAGCGGAAACCATCCACGAAAGCTCCCTGTTTACAGCTCAGGTGCCGCAAGACGCGGCTAGTTGTGTTTACGCTTCTAGCTTTGTGACTTGCTCTTCGATTTTCTTACCAGCTAATGCTTCAGTCTCATTGGCCGAGGATCGATAATAAGATCTTCGGGACTCGTCACGCACAGCGTTCCTCACGCTATCAGCGACTGTAGCCCAAAAGCTTCGTGACCGATGAACGCGGCCTTGGTTCGATTCTGAACCACTATGGAAGAGCGTGTCTGAACGGCACCGCCTCGACAGCATTAGGTGGCGCCTTTGCCCTCGGCAAAACTCACGCAGATAGGAATTAATCCAGGCACGTCGTTCGTTGTTGTTGTTTTGTATACCTCTATTAGCAACATTGCGTAGCTAAAGGCTATGCGGCGAAGTATCGGATGTTGTTCACTCAGACATAGATGCGGAATCAATTATACTACACAACTCCCTGGTAAAAATTTCAGTGTACCGTAAAAGATATTCATCAATCTCTACGTTGCATTGTCGACGTGGCGCGTATTGCTCGCAAACCCAATGCTATTGTGCGTCATTGGTGAACAGCTTGCGTGGTTACTCGCTCGAGCCGTGTATTCGCTAGCAGACGACCCGGAAGTGCTGCAGTGGCGGGGCGATCAGCAGAGCCACGATAATGTCTTGACCGCAACGCGTGTCACTTGTACTTTCAAAGAGTCAATCGCAAGGCGGCACTGGATAGTACCGCGGGTCACACTGAGCGGTGTTCACACTCATATTGATCGTGATAGTGCGTACGTCCCTTTGATTGTTGCACTTTTATATTTTTATTGGCAGCGTCCTAACCTAAGTATGGTTCACACAACCGTTTTCTAACGCTTCCTTCGGCTTTTTTGTTTTTGTTTTTTTTTTGTGTGTGTGATTGATGTTATTAGGGCAGAATTGGAAACTTCCGCATACGCCTGCTGTTTCGGAAGACGTCACCAAGGTCGTGGCCATCTAAAACTATGCATAATGATGACGCCTCCGAGCGGAAAGCAAGCGCCCCCCCCCTCCCCTCTTTTCCAAAAAGAAGCAACAACAGTAAACACATTTATCAAAATCTAGCTCCAGGTAGCGTTCAAAGAACTGAAAGAGACGCTGACTAAGTGAAGAATAGAGAAGCCAGGGTTTCCATTCGGTCGTAATATGGCTGACGGCGCCGTATCCGAGATCCGAGGCGGAATGTATACGCTCTGTTTCACCTTACGATGGGGTGCAGCGGAGCGCTACGAGCCAGCGGAGCCAATCGGACGCCGTCTTAGTCTCACGTGACCCTGGGGAAGGGCGCAGCGACGTGCGGGACACCTAATGAAGTTGATACATTCAGTGCGCTGGATTGGCTTGGATTGCTCGTAACGTCTCCGCCGCGGTCCCTCCTGAAGTGAGATGGAGCACGGGCACCGGATGTACCGGGCGCGCCTTTCCCGAGCTCGCTCCCTCGGGGTTGGAGTCGCTGAATTGCGAGCGCGTTCAAAGGAGCGACTACTCCGGAAAGATTCCTCTTTTTTTCCCCTTTTATTTTCTTCTCTACTCGGGTGTTCCGCTTGTTTTCGTTATCTCTTCTAGGAATCCTGACCGTGGTATACGTGGTTGCGTTAGGTTTTGTGTTCTTTGTCTATTTTCTTCCCCGTCAGGCTTTGTCGCTACACGTCCTTTCGCTCTTTATGCTCGATCCCTGACTCTTCATAGCCAGCATTGTTTTATCTTCCTGTCTCTGTGTCGCTACTTGCTCTCTTTCGCTACTTTGTGGCGATAATGGGCTCCTCTAATTTTTCCTGTCAAGCTCTCTCTCCGTTCGTGCTTTTATGTTTGCTAGTTTTTGTGGCTATTGTTTTATCTCTTTCTCTCGCTCTCCTTTCTCTCTCCCTCTCTCCCTCTTTTTCTTACGAGGTTACTTTTATATTGTTCGTATATTCCAAACGTGACTTTCTTTTCCACCACTCATTGACGCTATATCTATATATGCATATATACTTATTCTTTCTAGCGTTTTTGTGCCATGTTTTCCGGTCTTTCTTTTTTTTTTTGCTGGCCTTTGATTTTTTTTATTAATCCGAATATAATCCTATTATCTCAGCAATACGTACTTCACAAGTCGAGTACAGCGGCACTGAAGTTGCCAGAACCACAGCCCAGCTCTACGAATAATTGTGCAAGTAAATCACTTCATAAATTCACGATCTTGTTGGCTTGCTCCCTACAACGATGCATAAAGAGCTCCAGATAGGCCTTTTCGGCGAGGTCTGAGAAGCAGGTGTAAGCCACCTTCATTGGGACAACTCATTGGCTTATGATTGATTATACGCGTGCTGTTCTCGCACCTTTACGTCATTACCGCTGTGCATCCGAAGATTCCCTTCACGAGTATAACCCGCTTGCGTGCCTAGGTGAGAAAAGCAGTAGCATGACCATATTGTGGATTTAGTTAAAAGCCACCAGAGGTAAACATAAAAAATTCCGGGTCGCAACATAACAAAAAAGAACGTGACCTATAAAAAAATGAACCGTAGGTACACTGGCCGACACAGTTAGCGGGAACACAATATCGGCGCATTTCTGAATTTTACTAAACTAGAGGTTTAATGTTCACCAAACTAAATAGCCAAACTTGCTGCATCGAATGAAAGCTTTTCTCCACACTAGTTGTTTTTATTAACAGCTTCTTAATTGTAGAAGTAAAGCAGAAAAAACTGGTGATCGCTTGTTCGCACTAACAGTGTCGCGCTGCGTACCGTACATGTATGCTTATAGAACGCATTTTTCTTTTCTTTTTTTTTTTCTTTATTATTCCTTTGTTATTCTTTTTTTGTAAATACACAATCGTTGCTCTGGACCCATAGCCGTGGAGGCTAGTCGCGGGTCCAACATTAGAAATAACCTTTACAATGCGGCAGGCAAACAAAACAAATGTACGCACATATCAAAGTATTCACAAAAGAATATACATACTAATTAAAAAAGAGAACAAAAAATAGAGAGGGCATGATATTGAACTTATTCATTGGCTTACAAATTAATTAAATACTTCTTTAAGGATGGCAATATATTGGGTTTACATTTAATGTCGGTAGGGATATCATTCCATACTAGGGCACCGTTGAATTCAATAAGCCTTTCTCCATAAACATTTCGACAAGGTGGCAAATTAAACAAATTATTTGTTGCAGCTCTTGTATTCCGTAATGGTAATTTAAATAGATGTAATGGGAGTGGGTCGTTAGTTTTTATTATTTTAAGGACTGTTTCAGCTATTTTGAAGTTGTATAGGAGGTCTAGTGGCAGCACGCCAACTGATCGAAATAGAGGACCACTTGGTTTCGGTATATCTACCGGGTGAAACAAGGAGACGGCAGGCTCTTTAAATCGACCGGAAAATTCGGTTCCTTAACCTATCGCGCTACGACTTTGTGCAGCGTTGCCCCCAGATGGTGCATTTTTTTGGTAAAATTTGCAAAGAGCGAACTTACCTGAGGAAAAGGTAAAGAAAGAAAAAGGCTTAGCTCCTATGGAAACGCAGTGACGCCACCGGTCTGCAAACAACACGGCGCCGTTTCGCACGGGAGACAAGAGATGGCGCAAGCGGTCGCGACGCCAACTGCCGCCAACGAACGAGCAGACGACGCCGAGAGCCGCCGTGTTTAGCAGACAAGGAACTGCAGTTCCTTGTTGTTACCGCGCCTGTTTTTGTTTCCGCGACTGTCGCCGCCTGCGGAACGCAAGCCGCTTTTGAGTCGAAAGGATCGTCTGCTAAAGTGCCGGCTCTCGGCGCCGTATGCTCGTTCGTTGGCGGCGTTCGTTGCGCCATCTCTTGTCTCCCGTGCGAAACGGCGCCGTGTTGTTTGAAGACCGGTGGCGTCGCTGCGTTTCCATAGGAGCTAAGCCTTTTTCTTTCTTTACTTTTTCCTCAGGTAAGTTCGCTCTTTGCAAATTTTACAAAAAAAATGCACCATCTGGGGGCAACGCTGCACAAAATCGTAGAGCGATAGGTTAAGAAACCGAATTTTGCGGTCGATTTAAAGAGCCTGCCGTCTCCTTGTTTCACCCTGTAGAATAAGTAATGAGTCTCACAGCCCTCTTCTGTAATCGACTGAGTGGCTCTAAATACGTGGTGTATGTTCCGCCCCAAGATCATACAGTAATTTCAAGTGACTGTGTACAAATGCAAAGTATAGAATGCGCAGTATAGACGAATTAAAAAACTCCCGAGCCTTTGGTAGAGTGTAGCATCCGTGTGCAAGTTTTGTGCTCATGTTTTTAATTTGATTCTTCCAATGCATATCGGTTTCAAACAAGACACCTAAATATTTGTAACAGGAAACATGCAGCAACTGCACGTTATCTAAGTATATAGCTAGTTCTTCAGACTTTGTTTGCTTTCTCCTAGAGTGAAACACAGTGTACTTAGTTTTTTTAATGTTAAGTGTGAGTTGGTTACTACTGAACCACGTTAAGACCCTTGTTAATTCTTCATTTATTTTACCTTGTAGTTCACTTATTGTGTCCCCGACAAAGACTAATGCCGTATCGTCTGCATACATGAATGCTTCAGACAGACTTAAAACAGAAGGAAAATCATTGACATACAGAGAAAAAAGAATGGGCCCCAAAACAGAGCCCTGTGGTACGCCTGTAAGCACTGTTTGTGGTGTAGAGATAAAATTATTAATCGTTACACATTGTGTTCGTTTAGAAAGATAACTTTGAAATAACTCTAATATCTTTCCCCTAAAACCGTACTCATGGAGCTTGTTCAATAGTATGTTGTGATTAACTGTATCGAAGGCCTTACTTATATCCAAATAAACAACCACAGCAATTTTATTTTCATGAAGAGCCTTATTAAGAAGCTGAGTTAACACGAATACAGCGGAAGAGGTAGATCTGTTCGGCCTAAATCCGTGCTGACTAGGGCAGAGAATATTGTACTTACTTATAAATTCCTGAATGTGTTTACAAATTATTTTTTCAAAAATTGTATTAATTACACTTAATACTGATATTGGTCGATAACTAGACGGCTCGGAAGCATTGCCCTCTTTAAAAATGGGCACAACTTTTGCTGTTTTGAGATCATTGGGATATATCGCGCTTTCCAGTGAATGATTAAACAGGTGTAGAAGATGGACGCCTAAAATGTCTATATTATCTTTTATTAATTTTACTGGAACGGTATCGAGCCCGGCCGATTTGTTTACTCGAAGACTTCCAATCGTAGACGCAATTTCAGCCATCTCAATTTCCTGTAAGACAAAGGTAATGACAACCGAAGCCGGTAACCTTCTGGAAACTATCACATGTGGCAACTGTGCTGCTAGGAGAGGACCTATGTTTGTAAAGTAGTCATTAAAATTGTCTACCATTTCCTGGTTGGCTAGTTCGGGTTGCACACGTCGATTTGAGCGAAGGCCGATTGCGTGGTTAACTATATCCCAAATCTTTTGTGCATTCCCGTCGGCTTGTTCGATAAGAGAAGAGTAATATTGCCGTTTCCTTTTCCGCATAAGAGAAACAGATGCGTTTCTTAATCGCTTAAATTGTCCTAGATAATATTTGTTGCTTTCGTTTTGTTTCCATTTACGATACCAGCTGTCTTTCTCTTTCAGCACGCCTAAAATTTGACTCGTCATCCAAGGGCAGACCGGCTCCTCCATATCTGCTGTTTGTCCTACTATCAGCGCTCTGCGTTGTGGGGGCGCACCTCAGAGCCCCATAGAGAATACATGAGGTTTTTCGCCAACTTAGAAAAATTCTCACATAATAACGGCTGCGGGGAGCTTCTTGAAAATTTCGGCTTTAAAGACATTAAGGAATTATCGAGACATTCAATGGAACAAATATTTTATTATAAATTTGATTATATTCTTTAAAAAATCATGAAAATGGTCAAAATCGGCTAATTCGGCACTCTTACGTTCGGAGCGAATTTACAAAATTATTTCAAAGCAAACGAAAAAAGTATTTCATTGAATGTCTTCTAAATTTATTACGGAATCGAATAATATCAAAATTATTCACGTAAGTCGATCTGTTCCGTAACTACAGCGAATATAAAGAACCAAGGTGTCGGTGCTTGTTTTCGTTGTTTTTAAGGTACCTCTCTCTCCGTGAGGTGGCGCTCGCTGTCCACGAAATGCGAAATCGTCCTTTCGGCGATCGGCCGGATCGGCACTGTGCAAGGTGTTCTTCCGCGCGCGCCTGGCGCGCCCGTATCCTGTTTCATTCTGCACGCCGAGGCGTCAGTGTGCGTGTCTCGCTTTCCTGGTTATCGGTAAATAGATCTCCGTGTTTTTTTGTTTTGTTTTTTTTTGACACAAAGTTTTATTTTTTGTTATCTTTCACACTAACGTCCTTCGGCCTTGGGGTCGTGGAAATCGGGGATGAAACGTGCACAGGGTAGATCGTTCTTTGCCTCCTTTATATTTTTCACGGACGTCCTGTGACCTCCGTACGGTTCGTGGTCACCGCAATTTGACGCGAGGAAAAACGGGTCGCCTGCTCTGTAGCCAGGGTATTTCTAGGGGAGGGTGATAACTCGCTGTTCTTCTGAAAATTCACATATTGCCCAAAAAGGTGGCATGGCTAATGATTAGGGTATGTTTTTCCGGTGTTTATTTTTGACCAAAAATCGGCGCATGTTTTTCGACGCTTACTTTTTAAACACCAGTGTATTATGGTTGAACGTCTCGTGATGACGCAAAAAAGCGTTGATAACCAAGGAAGAAAAATGCGATTGGACAAGAACATTTCAAATTTCCAATTCTATTCGCATATTTCATACGCTTTTCTTCCCGTGGGAGCGTCTATCCCGACGAAAAATGCCTAAGTCACTGAGCTGTGAACGCATACGCAGTGTACAATCGTTTGGCCTAGAGAGCTATTGCGCACGCTCGAACGCGCTTCACAGCCCAGTAGACAAAGTTGGCGGCACCCAGAAGGCGAGTTTTGGAATGGTCTGTAGTAGGCAAAAGAAACAAATAACAATCAACGCATCTCAGTTCCCCAAGCGAAGAGGCGCGTTTCTAAGGCCAATGGTTCCGGACGACACTAATGTTGTTGGCGTTGCCTTCCAAGAACCACACCGACCTCTGAATAGGCACTGGAAGGATGGAGGATCGACGAGATAACATGTTTCACAAACTTCTACAGAGGAGGCGTTTCGAAGAAACTAGCCGTCGCTGGGGCGGGAACATTCACCGACTGGAGTGTTTTAGTTTTACCCAGGCCGAATATTTCCAACCACCGGAGTTTTTCGGCTGTAACCAATTTTGTATTTTCGTCACCGGCGGATGTTTATCAACTCAGAATATTAAAGTTCGTCCTGAAAATTGTTTTTTTTTTCCTTGGTGAATAGAGGTGATTTGTTCAGGTTAAAACTTCGCATTATCAAAATAACAAACATCGAAATGCTGAACACCGGATAATGAAGTTGCTAAAAGGCCAAAGCGCCAGAAGGCAACCCTGAACTGCAACAATATTTATTTACTTAGACTTCAAAACGTATTTTTGTAGGGGAAACTGGACTAGGGCAAGAAAGAAGGGAGAATGGAAGGGCTGAGAAGGGAAAGGGAGTTCGGAAGAATAGAGCGAGGAGAATAGGGAGTTTCAGCAGATCGTTTCCGCAACCCGCTAAGCGCCAGTTTAGCTCTGCGTAATCCGCCACGAGACCTTGAACTATGCAGAAAACGACTGGAGGCGTGAACGCTCAGTTGCGGCGCCTTCTTTGGGGATACCGATACAGAGGAGAAAAACGGCCTGCTAAATCTCGCTATCTCCAAAGCTGACCGGTAACGTCACGCAGAGGAAACGGCGGCCAAACGTTCCGCGCGTAGAAAATCAACTTCCTTTCGAGATACGCTCATGAAGGTGGTGCATATGTTACGTTTGCAGCGACGCATAGCAAACGCCTCAACGACCGCGATTCCTTTCAAACCCTGACCTACGCAAATGATAATCTACAACGCGGTCAAAAGCGATGTCTTGGGCACCCCGAAAAGTCATTTTTGTTCGCACTGCCGATTATCGGTTTCCCGAAGTTAGCACAAAGAAGTTCAAAGTGGGGAGTTTTTGTGTGCCTAACAGAAACGACGACGCACCCTAAACATTCCATAGCTTCGCTTAGTGGAGTGGCCTACTAATCCTTGGGGTCTCGTGAGTCGTGCCTAGTTGTTTTGAAAACGGGGAGAAAGGAAAAGAAGAAACTACTTGAATGCATTTTGTTTAGGCATGAGTGGCACACCTAACCCCTTTCGTAACAAGAGTCGTAACAAATTTCCGTAGGACCGCTAAGCTCGTCAAATAAGCCCTAGCGAAGCACAAGAAACCGCTCTCTTAGCGGCATCACAAAAGTAACGGTTACGCGCTTTCATGCCCATTTCAACGAAGTTGGGAGAACGATGTATTGCGTCTTGTGAATACACATGTGGAGCAGCATGTTTATGTTAAAGGCATTGTGTTTAATCGCTGCGCAGTACTTGCCAAAAGAAGGTATTATTTGAGCAGTCTCAACCGTTTCCGTCTACGTGCGCTACGAATACAGCTTCGTAGCGCATTCGTAGAAGTAAGTGATGAGGAAATGGCAGTGCGTCCTTGATGATATGATGTGTGATTATGAAATAGAATTGTTCTAAGTCAACCTATAATTGCGACCTGTCCGGTCGCCTGGGACCCGGACAACTAATATCGTTCTCTGAAAAGTTCATTCTAATATTTACAAGTTTTGTGGAGTTCATCGAGCGAATAAAAATGTTCCAACAATGAGCTAGACCTACACGATTTCCCGAATCGAACACAGCGCTTTTGAATTTTAGCACTGTAGATAGTCCTGCGAACAGTGTATACTTGTGTGCAAATATTCGTCTAACAGTTTTTCAACGTTGGAAAGCATCGGAATGACTCAGAATAACTGCGGAGTTGATAATCGGGGAAGATAAGACGGGGACTTTGGCACTTGGGGAAAACGGACCGTGGGCATTTGAGACAGGGGAACTGCCGCGGGACGAACGTGCTACGATCGCATACCCTTCCAAGGTCATCGCTTGGGCCACTGCGGGCGTCCAAAAAAAAAACCTTTCTTTTCTTCTTTTTTTAGGGGGGGGGGGTGTAGGCGCTGATTGTCTTCTTCCTTTGTGGCTTTTGACAGACGCACAACGAGATTGGCAGAACAAGCAGGGGATTAATTTTTTTCGATGGATGCGTTCTGTCTATGTATGCGAACATGATTTTTTTTTCCTTTTAGTAGTTAGTTGTCCTTGCCTTGACTCGGGTCCCAGTGGGTGCATTGTCGTTGTATGCCCACAATTTTTTTTTAGTTTATGGTAGTTTTTGCGCTAATAGAGACAAAAAAAAATTGTGCCTCGACAAAAAACAAAAAAAAAAACTTTGTTATTTTTATTTTTTTTTTAAGGAGCGTTTTCAAAGCCCGGAGCACATCGCCTTCGTTCCCGTGACATGTCGCTCGCTTTCGCGTAGCACCCCTCGATTCTGAAGGCCACCGTGTTTTTCAGGGAAGAAGGCGATTTTAGGTGCGCGCAGTGTTTCCAAAGGTGCAGGATTGAGAGCGTAACCCAAGCACTTGAAGAGAAGGGGAAGGCGGAGCTCTCTTCTTATCGGGACTCTCTTTTATGGGTCTCCACGTCTCGATTGTCCTACAAAATCAACTTTCATTTATTTCTCGCTCGTGGCTTCCAAGTACTGTGCGCAACTATTGAGATAGGGTATAGGCGTAATAGCTGACTAATACGATGCATATTTCTAACGCACAATAGTTTTGCGAAATCAAGGTTTCGCTCAAATGGATAACTCACACCTACAGTTCGACGCAGCAATACCTTTGACGTATTGACTCGCGTGAGATGCTAACACGGCTGAGTCTGGCGGTGTTGACCCGAACATCCAAATTTTGTTGCCTTACTTGTTACTATTTCGCGCGCATTTTGCGACATATCGAAATGAAAGCGCATGACAAAAGTGGCGCTCGTTTTCCGCTCGATGGAAATTTCACGCCAGCTCGTTGTCTTCGCTGGTACCTTGAGCGTTTCCCAGCGATGCGGAGCGTTCAACATGAAAAAAAAACGTACGATGGCATCCTTCGTACACTCATTACTTCTATAACACCGAGCCGCCTCGTATCCTTTTGTTTTTCTTTCAAATTACAAATTTCTTTCTGTGCATTACGGATGTTACGACGCTAAGTCGGTCTGCACCCTCGAATTTGAACTTAGGCTAAGATCAAGGAAGAACCAGTTTAAATCAGGAAAATATAATTAACACTGTATCAAAGTAAATCCATCATATCGATCGGAAATACGATTTGACACATTCCATCTGAACACATACCGTGTGCGCACAGCGAATGCAATACCGAGTCAGCGTGCAAAATGCCGCAACACTACGCTACCATAACATCTAAGCGATTTTTGCATAGCACCGAGCACCGAAAAGAGAACACAGTTATTCATTCACATAAACGAAGCAAATTTATTTAAAGACCGGACACGCCGTACGTTCAGTCTAGGTAAGGTTATCAATAGACTCGACCATGTCAACTGTCGAAACAGATAAAAGACGTTGGCAAAAAGGATTAGTCTGAATAAGTGAATCTAACGCACGTATTTTACCAACCGATGGTCGCGCGCCTTCAATACCATTTCCGATTGTCACTGCGCACCTTGGACACACTTTGGGGAGCAAAACATATTTACATCGCCGCCCGAGGTCTTCATTGAACGTGTAGTGCTGACCAAAATAAAACGCTAACCTGACTCTCAATCGCTCGCCGCAAAAGACGATTTCGAAAAGGCGGTACTGTACGTCACTTGAGATAGAACACCCAAGCTATAGAAACGAGCGTCGTAAAAAAGGGGACCGACATTTTTATTCCTACCTCCGAACAGAAACGAGCGCCACCCACTGCATCACCCAGCACAGAGGCCGGACTCGGCCACCGCGCGTATTATCACTGAAGTCCGATGCAATGCACACTGAGCTGACTGACCACAGACATACCAAGCGCGCGCGAGGGAAGGAGAAGCTTCCTCCGCCGGGAGAACACGACACATTTCGGGGATCTATTTCACGCAGCGGATAACGCGGGCCTTTTCACACTCCGATACTGGCGCCATCTAGAAGTCGCGCGTTCAACCACGTCGCGAGCCGCGCGCCATCTGGTGGCTGAAACGGACGAATAAATAGAGGTACCGCGCCCTCTTAAGAGTATGAACAAAGTTTTGATATTCATTGTTGATGTCATGATTATACAAAGCATAAAAATTTGTTTGTTCTAATATATTTCGTAGTAGGACATAGTTTACCTTGGTGCGCATTTTAGGACAAAGATTCGCATTTATAGACAACTGGTTTTGCAAAATAACAAAAATAGGCAGATGGTCCGCTATTGGATCAGAGTAAACTCCGGCACACACACCGCTATCGATGTTACAAAGAGCGTGATCGATCAACGTACTCGAAGTACTGGTAATACGAGTGGGTTCATGTATAATATTGTGTAAGCTAAAGGATTCGAGAAGAAGAGTATAATCATTGTGCGTATCCCATGCCAAGTCAATATTAAAATCTCCAAGGATTACAATGCGGCCGGTATGCTTATGAGTTATTTGTACAAGAACCGATTCGAATTTGTCTAAGAAAGGTGTCATTGCGTTGCTTGGAGGACGGTACACTACTCCAATTATTAGACTACAAGGAAGTTTAATAAAAAGTGCTTCAATATGTTCATCACTGATAGAGGCAGTATGTACAACTTCAAAGACAATGTCCTCTTTCACAAAGAATGCAACGCCACCTCCCCTTGTACGTGCGACCCGTGGAAGGGAGGAAAATATGTACCCGGGTATAAGAGCCATTTCAGTATTTTGAAGCCATGTTTCACTTACAGCAATTATATCATATGCTTGTTGGTGCCGTGAAATACATGCAAGTAGTTGATTTAGATTTTTTCTTAGACTGCGTACATTGCTATGAAACAAAGAAAAAGAATCATGGTTTAGCATTAAATTGTCAACCTGTTGGAAAGTGTAAGGCATAATGATCCTAAGCCTGAAAGAGGACGGCAAAATTGAGCCCTTAAATGCATCTCTTATTTTTGGCTGTTTGCTTCGATTATCTTTTTTGCAATAAAAAAAGT
>JAZHYW010053657.1:0-10707 GCA_037355805.1 Ixodes ricinus
TCACGGTGTAAGATACACTCTTTAGGTGAGGACACGGCGGGGCTGAACGCGCGGCACGAGGAATCAGATAGTGTTCGTTCGACGGGCATCCGAAAGGCTGCATTATTCCGCGGCCACCGTGCCCGCGGCTGACAGTGTCGCCGGCGGCCAAACGGTGAAACTGTGTGAGAGCGAAAAAATTATCTCGTTGCCATGACAGCCCGGTACACCGTGGCCTTTCTGCACGAGCGACAACCTCGCTGGAGCTCTGCGCGTGTGGAGCATGAGGCGGCACGAGCCGTCTTTGCCGTGCCCACGGGTCGACGAGTCATCTGCCGTCGCCGCTTGAAACCATAGTGAGAGAGAGAAAGAGAGAGAGTGAAAAGCGAACTTTATCTGCACTGCGCGAGAAGCGCGCTGTTCTCACCTGAAGAGTATTATCTTACACCGTGGTCGGCATCCAGGTCCAGCTGCCCCTCATCTGAAAGGCGGTGGGCTCTCACGGAGAAAAGTGCCCCCAACCACGCGCTTCCACTGTCCAACATCGCGGATATCGCCCTCCAGCTCGTCCACCACATATTCCATGATGTTGATGTTTCGTTGTGGCGAGTGGCGAGTGGCCGAGTGGGCTCGCGCACACCAGCTCGGAGCACGTGGAGCGAAAGCTCGCGCTGCAGAACCCAGGAATCCTGGGTTCAATCCTTACCTCTGTTCGTTTCAATCTATACTCCGTTTCACCTTATGTTGTACCGCAGACAAGAGTAGAAGCGCGAGCTCATAGCGTTGGGAGGTACTCTTAACGCACGAGAGCTTGTGCCGCCGAGATGTGCCCTAGAGCAAGGAGCTCGCGCTCGTAGCCTTTCCTGCGGTACATCATAAGGTGAAACAGAGTATAGATGACCATCGTACCGGAGTGCGATCGTGTGTCACTGGCTTGTAATTGCTGATCGTAATGATCAAATTGGTTTTAAATTTGGATTAAAGCTCGTGACTCAGCGCAACAATCTGTGGTAACGTGTTTCTAATGAGACGACGAAGTTATTTATGAAAAAAATGCGTCTGCACTGTAATATTTTGCGTGCCCATTACTTACCCATCGTTATTGCCATAATTTTGGAGTGACACTAAGATTTCCCGTGTAGCACCAACACACTTGGAGTGTGTTTCGACGGGTTGAAGTGCACTCGCTCGTAGTGACACTAAACTAGCCCGTCTGACAAGGGTATAAGTTTCAAGTCTCTGGGGCGACCTTCCCACCTTAGGAAACGCAACGGCACCTCGTGAGCTTCGACCGTGCACGCGCATCTAAAGCACGACGGAAGGCACCGGGCGTGTATTGCAGGCCGGGCACTGAAAGGATGAGCCCTGTCGTTCTCATGCTGCCAGCGACGTTATTCGGAAACAATATGGCCAGGGCAATATAATGTTATTTCCGAGTGAATATTGCCGCCTTGAAAGCTTGCTTCGCCGCAAGAACACTTGTTCTGAGAGAAAGCCCTCTCTACAGAAGTGTATGTGTGCTCTTTTGAAACGATAGGCTTCAATCTTCCTAATAAAATGTTTTTGTGCTCTTTTTTGTTTTGCGCCAAGTGATAATTTTGTCCAAACTAACTTTAAATATTTTCCCGCTCGCTACACAGTTTATTTGCAATAGTTCCATTGAAGTGAGTGGTCGAAAAGAACACTCATGAACACCGACACCTTGGAGATGCATTGCATATCGCATCATGTCCTAGCGTCAGTCTCACGATGCACGCTTAAAACCATTCAGTGCTGGATCCAGAACCTAGTAATTTAGAAACACTGTGATCAGTTATTCCAAATATTAGATATGAACGTGACTTAAACACATAGCAGGCGTCACGTAACACGACATTATCGCGCCCGCCAATAGTCTGCTGTGACATAAGTTGCGCATGAAAAACTTTAACCCCCCCCCTTCCCCATTTGTTTGGGAAAAATTCATCTGCTCAATGCAGACGCATCGTCTTAATGGCGCCACAAAATAGCTTGACGCCAAACACCCGGCTTCTATTTCCTCGCATATTTCTTGGTATTTTTACAAGTTTATGGCATACGAATTATCAGATCACTATACTTCGCTTCAACTCAAGTCCAGGCGACAGCCGCCGGCTAACAGCTGATGGGACAAATCAGACATCATCAAAAGCGCACCATAATGGTGTTCCTCGTGTTCCTGCAGCGTGTTCTATCATCACCAAATTAATGACAAACCAAAAAAAGACTAGTGAATTGCGTTCTCGACGCTGCTTGATTGGGCCCATTACCTCGTAGCGTCGGCTGCGTCTGGACTTTAAAGTCAGACGACCAGACTCGAGATTCTGCAAGGCAGAAGATCTTCCTCACCATGAGGGAGGAGGAAATAGGCAACGGTGGACAGGGTAGAAGGGGGAGAGAAGGAAGCGAGGTAAAGCGGGGAAAGCACGAACTGGTCGTCGGTCTTTAAGCTAAGACGAAGTGCAGCGTGTACCCCAAAATTATCAATACGAAGAAAGCTAAACACAAACAGGGGACAGAGACAGGCATGTACGAGCTTCAAAAGTGATAAGTGATTTTCTGAAAGTTTGTTCTCTGTCTCTGATATCCTGACATTTGTTCCTTGTTTGTGTTTTGCTTTCTTCGTATTGAGTAATAATGCAACACGCTGGTCAAACTCCCGAAAATAATTTGGAGCATTTTTTTTTATGCACTGAAATAAACTATGCATCGCTGAATGTTCATTCTCCGCCCAAATGTAGCGCTATAAGGGTCTGAACCAGACGCCAAAGTTACAGCATTAACCGTTATCTTACTCAAAAGATAAAAGTGATTTTCTTAAATTTTCAATGGAAAAAATGGGGCCCCATTTTCGCCCGTTTTCGGTAGCTGGCGCAAAGCGTCACGTATTCGAGAGTTCTGTAGGCCGCCATTTTCCAATTGAAAATTTCAGAAATTTTCTTATAACTTTGTGAATGAAATAACGGGCAGTGCCGAAACTTTGGTATCTGGCGCGAACCTCTATAGCGCTGCATTTTGGTGTAAAATGAGCATTCGGCAATACGTATTTAATTTTGCGGTAAAAAAAAACACAAAACTTTCCTGTTGTTGTTATTGTTGTGGTTGTTGTTTTTGGGGGGAGGGATATTTTCTATATTGTTTAGAAGCTGCTACTGAACAGTGTATATTACAAAAAGAGTGCCGCCGGCACATGATACCTCTTTTGTGTGGGCAGAGCTTTTTTTTTCACATAGACTATAGTGCAAATTCTACATTGCAACAGTTACAGTCGCCACTTACTTGAACAGGTTAGCAGCCAACCGTAGTCACTTATGACCCAAGGAACGCGAGGCGTGGATTATGACAAGGGTGGAAAATTGTGCTAGTTGGCGATTCGTAATATTTAAAAAGGCGCAACGAGACACGGATAACGAAGGCAGACAGAGACGCAGCGCTGTGTATCCGTCTATCTTCCTTGTCCGTGTCACGTTGCGCTTTTATTAAATATCGTGGATAATGACTTGCACGTTTTTCTTGCTGCGCGATTTATCCTACGGCATTCTTGTCAACAAATGCAATCTCATAGGCTTCGGAGTGATAACGAGATGCCGGGATTTCATCGCGCCCTGCGCATCTTAGACTCTCAGGGACTATGCGGGCAGAAACTGGGAGAGAGGAGGAAACGAGAAAGCGCGCAGACGCCAGAACTCCGAGCTCTGATTGGAGGGATTAGGGGGTATAGGCAAATCTATCTGCCTATGTCTCCACTGCACTGTTCGAAAGCGAACGCCAAAAGCCGGACGCTGGTGTTCCGCGCTCTAGAGCCGAGATCACACTGTTCATACATCATACAAAAGACAGTCTGCAAACACAAGTCACCGCAATATCCGTGGTTCGAATGCCGCGTGCCTGCAAGTGTTCTCCTTGAACCCATTGCCACGCGGCATTCGAAGCACTGATCTCGCGGTAACTCGCGTTCGAATCTCTATGCAGACTGTCTTTTCTATGATGTATAAGCAGTGCGACCTTGGGTTAACGCGTTCCAACAGTGCAGTGAAGACAAAAGTCTCTGTTATACGGCGTATTCACTGGCCGCCATATTTGAGGTCACTGTTTAGAGCGCATGCTCAGAACGAGCTCACATTAATAGGTTGCCAAGACCGGCAATCTTGATGGTGCGGGGTGCACGTTGCAAAATAACCGTGGAAGCTAGCCATCAGCACGTGCTCAGCATTAGCGCACACAGGTATGGCCGCCAGTGAATAGCACCCTATACTCCGACGTCGAGCGTAGCAAACAAGGCGTAGCGCAGCGCACACGCGTGCTGATTGGTCGCAGATATCGAGCTCCTGCTCGCCGGCCAATGAAGTGCGCGCGTTCTCTGCCATGCTGTGTTTTGTGTGCTCAATGTTGGAGTATAACGGTGCCTAAAGGCAGCTAGCCTTGCCTCTACCCGCAAATCATTATAGTCAGAGCCCGGGGTTCTGGCGTACCCGCATGCTCTCGTATTCCTCCTCTCCGTCACTTTCTTCCCGCATGGGCTCGCTCTGATACGGTGACGAAGGGACAAAGGCACTTAATGTCAGCAGGGGGAAAGGGCACCGGAGAAGGAAATTCCAACAGGTGGAAGCAGGGACAGGAATAATGACTAGAGGGGACACTAAACAAAAATTAGTAGTAGTACAACGGTATCTCCTCTTTTGCGGGGTTAGGAAGTAGTGAAAGATATTCGCCTGATTTCGATCTGGGCAGCAATTAAATATTATCTATGCAAGCATTGAACACTGTGGTAAACCCTGAGATTCCGGTTGAAAATGATTACAACAGTACTAACTCTCCCCTCTCCAGTCTCAGGATTTATCATCATGTTCAATGTACTCCAGCTCGCCTATACATTAAGCGCTTTTTGGTTATACAAGTATGCTTCTTTACAATTAGAAACGGGTCCGCTACTCGTATCTTTGAAATGTGTTTAGCTCTCGAGATAGTATTTTAAGGTTAGGCAGACAACATACATCAGCATTTTCTTCGCATGAACTTTCCTGCGTACACAGTCCGAAAACACATATATCTCAAGAAACATTCCCTTTCAAGCGAAACTATCCCGCCCCCATGCCTAGCCTGGAGGGGCGTGCTCCCAGAAGGCAGCCGTGAAAGAGCACAACAACAAAAAAAGAGCATCGAATGCGAACTCTGCCTTTGTGCATTGAAGCAACAAAAATGTGCTCTGCTGTCTGGGAGCTCTGCAGGCACCGACGGGAAAGCACGCAAGAGGGGCACCACACGCAAGCATGGAATTGCACTCATGAAGCCAGGATGCTGATGGGCGGAGAAGGAAGCACCAGCTGCGGCTTTGAATCGGTAGTTTTCCGGCAGTAAGAACAAGATGACCGCTTGGGCTCGAACGCCATTTGTAACAGGCGCCCTTAGTGAGTATCGGATTACGTGCCCAGTGTTTCTACTTGTTGGGATTCACTTTCCACCGACCCATAGGGTCGCTATCTTGCCTTCTTTTATGACGTACGCCTCTTGCTAGACGTCTCATTCTATGCCTTTCTCTTCGTATGTCTAGTTCTTTTATTTTATGTCTTTCGATTTCTGGTTAAGGAACCGGTGACTGCGGCAAACAATGTTGTTGTATTTTTTTTTCTTTTTTATATACTAGCCATCTTGTTTACTTTGATTCTCATGTTATTCGGGATGCTTCGTTGACCTGATTTGGAACATTTTCTTTGCATAAATAAAATCTATAACGCGGCAATACTAGATTAAAACTAAGGAGATTGTGTTGTCACTAGTTCGAGCCATTCATATCTGTGGAACTCTTGGCTGAACGTTCCTAATAAAAATGCTGTTTTCCAAATCGAGACTTAAGAATTTCGTGTCCGTTATTTTTTTTTTATTACGTTTTTGTTGGTTGTTGCCATCTTTACGTCCTTGCAAACTTATCAAACGGTGTCATTTGGCGTCATCTAGTACTGTTACCATTGCACCTTACTTTTCTTTATCATTTCAAATTAGTTAAAAACCAAATTATTGTGTAAATATAAAATTCCCGAACCGGGAACAAAGTCAAGTGATAATAGACTCGGCATAATCTCAAATTATATATAGTTTTGTTACGTACTTGAGGATTCTTCAAACATAATCTTCAAGAACACGAAAATTTCATGGGAGTTTTATTCAGACGTTTTCTTTGTATAAATGAAATCGATAACGGCACCTACTAGATTATGAATGTTGACTTCAAGCGTGAGACTAAATTAGCAGATATCTCCACTAATGAATGGGGTTAGACAGCGAGCACATGCGCACTGACTGTCTCCGGCGAGATAGCAGACGCCGCGCATGGGGTTAGACGCCCCAGCACAGTGACTCAGCATTTTTTTTGTTGTTGTTGTGGTGAATTGCGTTGGAAAGGTGCATGCGAATGTTACAGTGAAGTTATCACTCTCTTTCAATGAAAGAAGCGGAAATAGTTTGCGCGTGTAGGCCGTATGTAAAGAGAAACGCCATCTAGTGAGCTTATAATCAATTATCAAGTTTCCGCCTTATTAGGGGGGGGCGTTCTCTTACCGATCGTTTTGCCAGAGGTACGGTGGTCCTGGCAAAGTGGGAGTTGTTGACCTAAAATATGATTACGTGCTGCCAGTCCAGTTCGAACCCTTCACGCAGCATCTTCGATAAAGACTGGATGTCTCAGTCAATTGCTTCGGGGGCGAGTCTTGAAGTGTCGTTGCTGACAATTCCCTTCTACAATTTCGCGGTCGTCTTTTCTTTCTTCGTTGCACCGAAATTAGATATCAAACCGTTGAACGTAAACAATATATCGTCCTAATATCACGAAAACCGCTGTGATTGTAGATGCTCCTCGGTCACACATGCAAGATGGCGAAAAACCGTCCAATATGGCAGCTCCGAGTAGAATGATGATGATATTGTCACGAATGACAAATGATGAGGCGAAGAATAACTGCAGAAACTAAACGTTCAATTGGGCGAACTTGTAGCCCAAAACAAACTAGAATTAAGTTAGCGTCGCAGGCGTTGATGTCGGCGAAACAGCAGGATCGAGCGCTGGGTCGAAAACTGACCCCGTCTCGCCACGTGGAGCCCCTTCTGTACACCAGTGGGCTTCTGGAACAATCGGCGTAGAAGGTTCTTCGAGTAGAACATTCTAATCTCGAATAAGCAACAGGGTTCTCGAATTTACCAGAACACGACATTACAGAAACAACAAAAAGGCGTATCTGCGGCCGGGCATCGAACCTCGGCTTTTCGCGTGGGAGGCAAGTGCGATAACCGTTAGGCCACGGGCGCGCTGCTTGCTTGGGCGGCTGCGCGTGCGGCAATATTTGGCAGGAAGTTTGCATACGGTGGAAAATCGTGTTTCTCGCTCCTTGCCCTAATGTGATATTTATCTTGTATCCCATTACGCTGTATATTTACTAATTAAAAGTTAAAAAGGGATGCACTTTTTCTTTATTAAATATATACCGTGTTTTTTTTTAATTAACAAGTTTGTTTTAAAAAATGAAAGCGTTTATTATTTTTTGTAATGCCGAAGTGGAGCGCAGCTCTTGAGGAGGAGGAGGAGGGTACGGAGGTGAGTGTATGTTCCTAGTCCCCCTCCGTACCTCCTTCCTCCTCTTCCGCTCCCCTCCAATTTAGCGGGAACTTTTCGCTAAATTTTCGGCTAAATTAAGCGAAAATTTCGCGAAAAGTTCCTCACTACATTTTGCGGGGAAACTGTATTGGTGTTGAGGTCACGTGACGTCAATTTCCTCACTAAATTTAGTGGAAATATTTCCGCTGAATTTAGCGTGACGTCACATGTGACGTCACGCTACAACTTTCTGAGTCACAAACGTGCGCGTTGGTTAGGACGGTGCTCTTTCGGGCGAGCGGAGAGCATCTGCGCCCGACGGCGAAGAAACGCGGAGCCGGAACTGGTGCCCTCCACTGATTGGCCGGGAGAAGATATGGGAGAAGAGCGCCCTACTACGTCACAGTGCGTTTTTGTGCGCGTTCAGAAAAAGTTGAAATCATCCAACTTTCTTACGCGCGCCCGGAAGGCGCAAGGAATCAGCGCGACATCACGAAATACGCAATTTCCGGGAAGCGCATGACCTGCGCGCGCACAAAAACGCGTTGGTTTGAACCGCGCTTAAGAGCTGCGCTCTAAAACGTTATGATAGCTACACTTATCCTGTTGGTGCAGGTGAGCTATACGACCAAGGGGCATAGCTCACCTGCACCAAGATGATAAGGGTAGCTATCATAACGTTTTAGAGCGCAGCTCTTAAAGGAGCGGTGCAACGATATTCAATTGGGATGTTTTTCACTTTACACGAGCTTACTGGCACTAGTAGGACTCAAGGATACTCGCACGCAACGCCACCGGCCAAGAAACTCCTTTGGTGCGGTGTAATTTCAAGGACAAAAGCGATCATTTTCATGCAATCTCTCCTTTGCAAAATTTGATGACGTAACGTGGGGACCGCAGTACACCCATATGACGATATTTGAATGCTGTTCATAGATTGGACCCGAGCATTGCGTGGGCACTCGATTTGGGATCGTGATAATTACTAGCTCGAGAAGCATTCGGGTAGTGGCCCGTGTCCAATCGCTGCAACGACGACAGTAGCCGAGCCATAACAATGTCTGGAACTACGCGCGTGTCCTGTGCTTTGCCAACCCCAGCGCGTGGCTATGATAAACATTGGCGCCATATAATCGGCTGCAGATCACGTGGCCGCTTGTTCTGGCTGCGAGTTGAGGGGGTGAACGATGCTCGTTTTTCTTTAATTTTTTTCTGGGCCTTCTATTGCGTGGGGTGAAAAACGAACGCGTGTTTTATAGGTCATTAACGTCAGGGATCCGTTCTAAGTGGTATTTTTGCAAAGTACAAAAATTGTTGCATCGCCCCTTTAAGCGCGTTTCAAACCAACGCATTTTTGTGCGCGCGCAGGCCGCGCGCTTTCCCGGAAATTGCGTATTTCGTTGCCGTTATTTTAAGTCCCAATGCCTAACAACCGACGGGAAAGCACGCGGAAAATTTTGCGGAAAATTTTCCCCGTCAAGCATCTAGCGGAAAATTTCCCCCGCTAAATTTAGAGGAAGATTTTCCCCGCTAAACCTAGCGGAAAATGTTCCCGCTAAATTTGGCAGGAATATTTTCCCCGCTAAATCTAGCAGGAAATTTTCCTGCCACTTCGTTATCGGAAAATTTCTCTCGGCCCCGCCCCCCCTCGAGGTCACGTGACCCCCCCCCCCCCCGTGCTCTTCCCCTCCTCCTCAAGAGCCGCGCTCTGATTCGGAGTTACAGGGAGTTGTAAACGGCTTTCACTTTTTATTTGCAGGTAACGATCGAGTAACGTATTTCGTTACTTATAGAGCGCAGCTCTTAGGCGCCCGTTTCCGGCCTGAATGGCGTCGCCGTCGCCGTCGGCGTAACCGCGCGGTGCATTATGTGGACGCGTGACGTCACTGATGACGTCCTCAGTGACGATGACGATGCGGATGCCGATGACGTCATCGGTGACGTCACTGATGATGCCGATCAAGTGAGTGATGCCGATGACGTCATCGGTGACGTCACTGATGACGTCATCGTCACGTGACTTCCCCCGAGGTCGCGTGACCCCCCACTACCCTTCCCTCCACTCCCCCTCAAGAGCTGCGCTCTCGTCCGGCGTTGCAGGGAGTTGTAAATGGCTTTTTCATTACTGGGGGGGGTCAAGTGACCTCCGGGAGGGGGGTCACGTGGCCTCGGGGGTCACGTGACGATGCCGTTGACGTCATTAGTGACGTCACTGATGACTTCATCAGTGATGATGACGATGTGGATGTCGATGACGTCATCAGTGACGCCACTGATGACGTCATCAGTGGCGATGACGATGCGGATGCCGATGACGTCATCAGCGGACGTCACTGATGACGTCATCGGCTGACCCGCATCGTCATCATCACTGATGACGTCATCACTGACGTCACTGATGACGTCATCGGCATCCGCATCGGCATCGCCATCATCACTGATGACGTCATCAGTGACGTCACTGATGACGTCATCGGCATCTGCATCGTCGTGGTCATCATCAGTGATGACGTCATCAGTGACGTCACCGATGACGTCATCGGCATCTGCATGTCATAGTACATCATCAGTGATGACGTCATCAGTGACGTCACTGATGACGTCATCGGCATCGGCATCGTCAGTACGACGTCATCAGTAACGTCACCGATGACGTCATCGTCATCCGCATCGTCACATCGTCATCATCACTGATGACGTCATCAGTGATGTTACGCATCCCATAATGCACCGCGCGGTTACACGGCGACGGCGACGCCGACGCTGACGCCGACGCCGACGGCGACGGCGACGCCGCTCAAGCCGGAAACGGGCGCCGCAGAGCTGCGCTCTCAAACGGCAACCAACAGCGTTTACCTAATCCAGCCCACTCATCGTTATAATTAGCCCCCCCCCCTCCCCTTTACACTACGTCCGCCTGGCCGCATAACTCACTGTGCAAAAACCGCATTAGTGTTGCTTCTACGGCTTTCACTTTTTAATAAATGAGTTAAGCTAAAGACAACAAAAAAACTCTATATGTCAATGTAAGATACTACCCGCCTCAAGGCTTTGTACCCAGCCAGCACCACACTTCCCCTTGAAGAAAGACTGGGACCAGACGGACGATAACAACCGCACAAGTG